>JASDQU010735212.1:60039-86345 GCA_032191745.1 Picea mariana
AATACAAAATGAGGTCAACACTCTCATAGTGTTGTGACCAAGCATTCTTCCATGGCAATCTGAAACTAACACACAAGGTTTCTCCTAGAGGAGATGTTAGTTGTATCAGGAAAAGCATATACCTCTATATTCTCAAATGCTATCAAGTATAATACTTTACGACGATTGCTATCTCAACTAAAGTCATCATCTTTTCATGTGTACCTTTGAATCTTGATTAATCAAACCTGGAGCCTTGTCCTCAAGAGTGAGTGCTTGCTTTTCTTCCAGTTCTCCTTCACTCAAGTGACGAGTACTTTCTTCAACCTGTCTGTTGTACTAAGACAATACACTATCTTGACAGAAGGTTAGGTTAGAGGATAAGCTCTGTGATCAACTTTTAATTCTTCTAATAATTTGATCATAGCTTCAACATGAAACACTGATCAAGATAATGTTATGACAAATAAATGTATATCATAATAATCACACCTGGGTTGCATCATTCCTCTAAATGTGTTGGATCTTGAGATCCTTCTGGATCTATGGAAAGAGATCCCTTCTCTTGCAAATACTCTTTAGGGTTTAACCGTTAAACATATGTAAGTACATACCTTTGATAGCATTTGCAGGTAGTGGCTCCATCTGGTAGCAACGATAATCATTGCCAACTCTTGAGAAAATTTCAAGGGTGATTGCAACTGGTTCTACAACTGTAACTGCAACTGGTACTGCAACTGCAACTGGTTCTGGGACTGCAACTGCAACTGCAACTTAGGGTTTTATGAGGAAACCCTAATTTTTCAAACTTCGAATTTTGAAAATCTGATCCAGGGGATAGATGCGTTGAGCCGAGGCGAGTATGCTGGTGTACTTAGAATTTCGAAAATCCAACTTTTACCCCCTCAAACTTGATCTGTGGATTTCTGGACTGGTGCTTCTGGTTTTCTAGTACTTCTGGTACTCTGGTTTTCTGGTACTTTATGAAACTAGGGTTTCACTTTCCGGGAGATCTAGCCACTGAAAAGGTGCGCTCTAAGTGCCAAAATGATCCTTGGTGGAGGGCGCAACTTTCTAGGTGGTTAGGGAGCTGAAAAGATCCACTTTTGCAAAACCCTAATTTTTGGGTACAATAACAGTGATGTTTTTCCTCTTGCGAAATATGCTTCCTTCAGGTTGGCTATGATACCATGTTAATTTTTATGCCATTATTATAGTTCTTTGCATTTCAATAGATAAGAGCATCATTAGAACAAGATCACTGAGAAATACACATTCATAAGAGACACAACATTTATCCAGGGAAACCCTCTAGGGGAAGAAAACCCAGCAAAAATTTCCTTATCATAAATAGCTTATGCAATGTTCAAGAGATAACTCAAACCAATACAGAAAGTCCTCTCCAAAAGATGCACCACTCTTCTCCCTCTCTCTTTTGCCGGTAACAGATCAAAACTTGTCTCTCAAACTGAGCAAGTTAGTTGTGTTCAAATGAGGCACTAGCCTCCTTTATTTATACAAGTTCTGGCATGTGTTAAGTGTCTCTTCACTGGCAGGGCCGACTTCTTAATCTGGGTGGGTAAACCCACCGTTATTATATTTCTGGGTCTTCTTATTAACTGCTGGGGCCGACTTCTTATTCTGCCTATTATAATTGTCTGTTGACCAATCCGCAAAAGGGGATTTGGTCCTAATACAATTACCGACATGATTAATCCACAATGGGAATTAAGCCAATGAATAAAATAACAATAATAATAAGAATACTCTTCGTAGTTGCATTATTTCAACAAGAGTACCCCTATGAGTCAAGGTCAAGGATGAGACTGAGATTTGGAGAAAGAGTCTTAGGATCTGGTAAATGGTTTCGAAGGTTGTTTACCTGCAAAATAATGTTAGACCTTCCCAAACAAGACAATATATGATGATACAAGCCTCAAACAAGTCGGGAATCAACAAGAAACGTTGTTGTCCCAAAATTGCAGCTGTATGGAAATATATATAATAAGTAAATAGATTATGACAATTGCAAATTAAACCATAAAAATCAAGTGTATGATGTTGGAAAATTAAGCTAAGAATTAGTAGACAACCTTCCAATATTTAAACCAAGACTTTGATAGCAAAAGAGGGTTGTTATTAAGTGCTATCGACAGATTTTTTCAACAGCCTTGTGGCTGTAGCAAATATTTTCTACAACAACAAGTTCTAGCCACTAAAATCAACAAGTAAGCCACCCAAACAATAACTCTTAAACAATAGATCAATTATGACAGCTTGCAAGTAAATTTCAGTGATAGAAAAGTTGTAAAAGAGTAAGAGTAAGAGACTTTGTTTGAGCCCTAATGGTTGTAGATTAATGCTTGTTACAGTAGCTAAACTACTTGGCAAATTAAGACGCCCCTAGGGCACAAGATAGCTTAAAGCATGTAGGATTTAATTCCAAACTTGAACAATTCAATCTCTTTAAAATCATGTTTACCAATGCAATAATATTCAATCTCCAATGCAAAGATTAGTGTCTTTTTCTATTGGATAATGGAGTCTCTTGTTCTGAGGTAGGGTTTATTACTCATCTAGGGGTGTAATCCCTTTACTCCCTAGAGAAAACAAACCCTAGCATGGTTAATCTACAAGGGTGTAAGCCTTTTTACTCCTTGTAGCAACCCTTTAAACCTTTTCAATAACAATAAAAAATAAATTCCTTGATGGAGGGTGTATGCCCTTATACTCCTCCAAGGGTTTGACAAAATAACCTTGAAATCAAGAAGAAATACACAAAATTGCAGAAATTCCTTACCTAATCTAAGAAATAGCATTCAAAACCCTTACTTATCAAAGATATTCCACCAAATTGCCAAGAACAAGCATCCAAGAGAAGTCACTAGCCTTTCTTCCACCAATAGAGAAGTAAAGCATCCATTTTGCACAAGAGAGAAGAGATACCAAATTACCCAAGTAGGGTGACAATTCAACCAAGAGTTATGTAATTCTCAAGTGAGTTATGGTAAAATGAAATCTAGATGACCTAAATTTATATGAGGCTGTCTAAGACCAATTTGTCCACTTTAGAATGTCAACAACCAATTAAAAGAGGGTCAATCCCCTTTATTTTCTTTTACAATTTACAAAATAAAAATTACATAAAGTAAAACCCTCAAAAGGGTGACGTCATGCCCTAGAAGAGTGACGTTGAGCCTCAAGATGCAAATCGTTGGGTCTGCAAAGGCCATGTGCCAATCCCTCACATGTTGGAGTGTCATGCCATGCATCTTCTTCCCTCAAACCACATCACAATACCTCCTGAGTCACCAAGCCCACCAAAACCCTAGCCTCTACATGATGTCAAGGGCTTAGGGGGTGACGCCCTAGGCCCCCAAAGGCCAACATATAAGTGCAAAGGGCTACAATGTCATCCTCTAGTGTTGTCAAGGTGCCTCCAAAGGCAATGATCATCACCTCATGTGCACAAAACCTATGGGGTCCTTTGACCATCCTATGGGGTATGGCGTCCATCTTGGGGTCTTCAATCCCATGAAGGTGAAAGTGGCACAATTCCTTCATGGAGTGGCTTTTCACCTGGAAAAGTCATGCAAAGACAAACAAGTACACCCTCCAAGGGTTGAAAAGTCACATGTATCATGCCAAGTAAGCCATATTTGATAAAAGAACCACCCAAACATGTGCATTAAATCCCCCCTTTTCAAACTAAACAAATGCTCAAAGTCCTTATAAAATTTGTCAAATTTAAGTATGGGAGAGTTGTCATGGTGCCCTATTGGGTAAATTAATCCCCATGTCAAGGAATGTTTCCCAAAAAAACCCTTTCTAAGTCATGTAATGAATATGAGGTGTATGGGGGTATACATTTTGGTCATGCGGTTCTTGACATATCAAGGGCTCATATTATCTCATTTATGGGTGCCTTTGTGGAGGGTGTGTTGCATCATTTGTTTGCAATGAATTTTTTTCCAAACCCTTGCCATTAATTTATTATGGTCCAAAACATTGAGTGCTATGTGCAATGGAAAGTGAGAAGCACCGCAATGCCACTTGAAGTTAGGAATACATTGAGTGCCATGTGCAAGGAAAGTAAAGGACACCTCAAATGCATTCCCCCAACAAGAGGGGAATTTATTAATTATTTGTTAGAAAGTCCTTGATTTTTAAGGAGAAGAGTTTCATTTCTCTCAGGACCTTAGGGTGAGCATTTGAAAGGATTATTTAAGGCTTTTAACTTTTTCCAGCCACGACACCTCTGGGCCTTTATCCCCTTCTTCCCATAAAATGAGGTACAAGCCCTTTTTGGGGTTAATGAGCCCGAAAACCCAAAAGATGAGGAAATGAAAGGGAAGAAGTGTGAAAAGTGGTAAGTATGTGCAGGAATGGTACGATGACCCTTCAAACAGACCCCCTAGTAGAAAACCATTTTCCCAAGGGTGACCCACTTGCTAGGAAACCATGTCAACCACCAAGGTGAAATGAGGCAAAAGGTATAATTTCCAAGCAAACGTTTTCATAATCAAGAAGTGACTTCTTTGCAACATGATTAAATGCTTCAATTATTAAAATGACACTTACCATGAGACTGGACTTGTTACCTCATGAAGCAAGACCTACTATACTCTATGGCCCAAGTTGGTGTGGTGGACGTTGTTGTTGTTGAAGAAAAATGTGATGTGTGATGAGAGGAGGGGCTCTATCTGCTCATTTGGCTCTCATTACTCAATGTCTTCAACCTGCGGGCCTTGAGATATCATCTCCTTAGTTACCCCTAGCCTGGGTGGGTAACACCTCCTATGGAGATGTATAATTAGTTATATACAAAGCATCAGATTCACTGATTCGAAGGCAATCACATTTTCAATAGCAGATTAAATGACAAGTAATAGAGATGAAATTTCACACATCGAAATCAGACATAAACATGACCACCACATTTCACTGATTAACATAAAATACAGCTAGAGTTGGAAAAGAACTTCAAATGATAGGTAAAGGAAATGCCAAGAGTCACAACTGACTATTACATTTCAGTAAACAACACTAGCTTAAATCATAATTTGTATTTCTTCCAGAGCTATGAGAGATGGCCAAAATCACAGCTATGACAAATATAAAGTCGTTATGCTTGTGATATTTAAAAATGTCCAAACCAATTATCATATGTTACACAGAAAGAAGGTTTGGACACAAACCCAAAGTGTTGCTAATAATTTATCCTGGACCAACTTTAGGAATATCATAATGCTCACTGAAATTTACTAGATACTGGTTGAAATTTTCAATTCGTTGTCTGTAATTTGGTTGCCAACCTCGCCAGCCTTCTTACATCTAACTGGTCTATTTGTTCCTCGTATTTATTCTTGGCCGCCGTGCGATGGTCTTCATAAATAGATTTATGTGTTTCAGTGCCTCCATTTTCAGCCTCACTAGTCAGTTTAGTATCAGATTCTGAATCATTTGTTGAAGATTTTGGTGTCTCCACCATTGCCAAATTTTGCTCATAATGTTTCTTTTCTTTCTTTTTCTTATTAATGCCACCACATTTTACATCGAGAACTTTTCCTTTCAGTTTCAACTTTTCTCCCACCACATTTTTGTATGCTGGCATCCTTTCCAATGATGAGCACTAAAGAATTTAGCCTTTAGTCAGAAACTTCAATTTTGGACTGGAAACTAGTTGAGCTATTTAAAAAGTAGTACAGTGAATTAAAATCCCTAGCCCTCACTCCCTTACATGGACCACGTCAAAATCAGATTCCAGACCAAACAGAAAGAGGTATATCAACTAATTAAGTTTAAAGAGAGGCAAAAGGCACATAAACAAGTTTTTGTGCTAAAGTAGAATCTCAACCAGAAGACTCAATATGTTGGATAATAACTGTTCCCATCACATCCCATCCACTTGTCATCCACTCACTACCCCCAACCTCACCCCTATACACCTTTTACCCATTTGTTACCCTCCACATTGTTGAAATAATGTAACTGCAAAGAGTATTCTTATTATTATTGATATATTATTCATAGGATCAATCCCCATTGAGGATTGATCATGTCGGTTATTGTATTAGGACCAAATCCCCTTTTGCGGATTGGTCAACAGACAATTGTAATAGGCAGAATAAGAAGTCGGCCCCATCAGTTATTATTGAGACCCAGAAATACAATAAAGGTGGGTTTACCCACCCAGAGTGAGAAGTCGGCCCTGCCAGTGAAGACACTTCACACATGCCAGACTTGTATATATAGAGAGGCTAGCGCCTCACTTTGACAGACAACTCACTTGCTCATTTCTAAGAGGCAAGTTGCGACTTACCAGTTGGAGAGAGAGAAGAATGGCACATATTTTGGAAAGGACTTTCTGTATTGGTTTGAGTGAGCTCTTGACATTGTATTGGCAATTTATGATAAGGAAGTTTTGCTGGGTTTTCTTCCCCTAGAGGGTTTCCCAGGATAAATGTTGTGTCTCTTGTGAATGTGTATTTCTCAGTGATCTTGTTCTTATGTTGCTCTTATCTATTGAAATGAAAAGAACTATAATAATGGCATAAAACATTAACATGGTATCAGAGCCAACCTGAAGGAAGCATATTTCGCAAGAGAAAAATGTCACTGTTGTCGTACCTGTAAATTAGGGTTTTTCAAAAGTGAATCTTTTCAGCTCCAAAACCACCTAGAAAGTTGTGCCCTCCCCCAAGGATCATTTTGGCACCTTCAGCGCACCTTTTCAGTGGTTGGATCTTCTGGAAAGTGAAACCCTAGTTTCACAAAGTACCAGAAGTACCAGAAAACCAAAGTACTAGAAGTACTAGAGTACCAGAGGTACTAGAAAACCAAAAGCACCAATCCAAAAATCCACAGATCAATTTTGGGAAGGCAAAAGTTGGATTTTCTCAGATCCAAGTACACCGGACTACTTGCCTCAGCCAAGTGCACCTCCTGGTAAGGTCAAAAATTGATTTTAAGCATTTTCATTTTTGGTCATTTTTCATAGCCTCAAGTACAAGATGTCTGCAAGCACAAAGCTTGTTGAGAAACTAGAATGCATAGACAACTTCTGTGCTTGGAAGTATAGGATCGGTTTGATCCTTGCAGAGAATGACCTAGCAAGGTTCAATAAAGAAGAAGTACCGGAACCCGAAGATGCCGTAGAGAAAGCAAAGCATCAGAAGGACTCAATCAGGGCTCAAAGAATCATTGCAGATTCAATCAAAGACCACCTGATCCCTTATGTATCATCCAAGAACATCAACCGAAAGATGAACCTAAGATATCAATTGAAGAATACAAAGATGCAGAAAGGAGAAACAATTCAAGAATATTTCTCTAGAATCTCAAAGATTAAAGAACAGTTAAAAGCGATTGGAGACACCATATATGAAGAAGAATTTGTAATGACAGCCCTAAATGGTCTTACAAGACCTTGGGATGCATTCATTCAAACAATATGTGCCAAAGCTGTGAAGATGCAGTTTGACAACCTATGGGAAGAATGCATTCAAGAAAAGACAAGGGTAGCTAACCGTGAAGCACTACTAGCAAGGGATGATGATCAAGCCCTAGATACTCATACAAAAGGAGGAAGGAAGAAACCCTACTTCAAAAGGGAAACTCATAGAGAGCCTCAACCATCAAACAAATTCAATAACAAAGAATCTCATCCAAGGAGATTCCAAAAGAAAGGACAACGCAAGGAAAGAGATCTCTCATCCATACAATACTATCATTGTGATAAGATGGGACACAAGGCGAATTCTTGTCTAGTCAGACGAGAAGAATACAAGAGGAAACATAAGAGGCAACATGCCCACATAGTCGAAGATGAAGAACCACCTACGAAGATGATCAAGGACCATGTCTTGATCTCGGCCCTCTCATGATCTGTATCACCTGGAGAGGACACATGGCTCATTGATAGTGGTGCATCAAAGCACATGACAGGTAAGAGAAGTACTCTCTCTTGTATTTCAGAAAAGAAGTTTTCTCAGAAAGTGACACTTGGAGATGATTACCAATATCCCATCAAGGGAGTGGGAGAATCAAACTACAAGCTAGATTTAGAAAACTCAATAAAGATGAAGGACATACTCTATGTACCAGGCTTGAAGAAGAACTTACTTTCCATATCAAATTTAGATAAGAAAGGCTATAGAGTTGCCTTTATAGATGGATAAGTTCTTATGTGGGCTAAAGGAGAAACCATAAATGAAGCAATTGTCATTGGAAATGAAGAAAATGGCTTATACAAGTTAAAGGGTCACCCAGAGACTGCCATGACCCATGCCATTGAAAACTCATGTGAACTTTGGCATAGAAGATTAGCCCACATCAACTACAAGGCGCTACCATACATATGCAAAGCTGTCACAGGTTTTCCAGAACTCAAGGTCGATCAAGAAGGCATATGCAATGGATGTGCACAAGGGAAGAATATCAAGAACCCTTTTCCAAAAAGGGACAACAAAGCAGAAGGAGTACTGGAACTCATTCATTTAGACGTGTGCGGCCCAATGCCATCATTCTCCATTAGTGGGTATGTATACTATGTATCATTTATTGATGACTATTCTCGCAAGACCTGAATATATTTCTTGAAATCTAAAGATGAAGTATTCAACAAATTCAAGGAATTCAAAGCCTTGGTAGAGAATCTTTCTGAAAGGAAGATTAAGATACTCAGGTCAGATAATGGAGGAGATTCGAGAATATACCTCAAAAGAGTTCGTGAACTTCTTCAGAGATGTTGGGATCAATAGGGAACTCACTACTCCCTATAATCCTCAACAAAATGGTGTAGCTGAACGGAAGAACAAAACAATTATGGAAGCTGTAAAGACCACGATCCATGATCAAGATCTTCCTATGTGCTTATGGGAAGAAGCAACAATGGCAGTTGTTTAAGTGCAGAACCGATTATCCCATAACGCACTTGGGTTCAATACCTCGGAATATATTTTCACTGGAAAGAAGCCAGAGGTAAGCCATCTCAAAATATTTGGCTGTCTAGTGTTTATTCATATACCGAAAGAGAAAAGAAACAAGCTGGAACCCTCCGGAAAGAAGGGAATATTTGTGGGATACTGTGAGGTATCCAAGGCCCTCCGAATCTACATACCTGGTCATCGCCACATTGAGATCAGCAAGGATGTGACCTTTGATGAAGAAACAACACTTAAGAAATCAAGAAGATGCCAGCTTGAAGAAGTATATGAAGAGGAACCCGTAATTCCCAGGATTGCAGAATCTCTGAGGGAAGTTCCTAGAGCTGCAGAACCAGTAAGGGAAGACATAACTTCTCTTGATGAGGAGACTCTTGAAGACCATGATACAACATAAGTTCAAGAACCTCCTCAAATGGCCTTCTCCCATAAAAGAAAGCCTGCTTGGGCAAGAGATCTTATTCAAGATGAAGAGAAGTATGGTGTTCCAGAAGGAACCTCGAGACAGGTGAAAAGACAAAAGCCATTCTCTAGTTACACGACTTTGATGTGTGATCTCCTAGATGAGGAACCTACTTGCTTTGAAGAATCCATTTAAAAGAAGGAATGGGCAGATGCCATGACAGAGGAATACCAATCCATAATAAAGAACGATGTATGGGAAATAGTTCCCAGACCAAAAAGTAAGGATGTGGTATCATCAAAATGGCTCTTCAAAATAAAACATGATGTTGATGGAAGTATTGAGAAATATAAAGAAAGATTTGTCGGTCGTGGCTTTTCCTAGAAAAAAGGCATTGGATATGAAGAGACATTCGCTCCTGTAGCCAGATACACTTCGATTAGAACCATCATAGCTCTTGCAGATAAAATGAAATGGAAGTTGCACCGGATGGATGTGAAGACAACCTTCCTGAATGGTGTTATCGAAGAGAAAGTGTATATAGAGCAACCCTAAGGATTTGAGGTTGAAGACAGGAAGTCTCATGTCTGCAGATTAAAGAAATCCTTATACGGATTGAAGCAAGCTCCTAGAGCTTGGTATGGCCGTATAGACAGTTTCTTGATGAGCTTGGGCTTTACCAAGAGTAAAGCTGATTCAAATCTCTACCTCAAAATTATGAACAATGAGCCAGTAATACTATTTTTGTATGTGGATGACTTATTCTTAAATGGAGAAGAAAATCTCATCACCGAATGTAAGAAGAGACTCGCTTCAGAATTTGAGATGAAAGACCTCGGCCTAATGCAGTATTTCTTAGGTCTTGAGGTATGCCAGAGTCTAGAGAAGATCTTCCTTAACCAAGGAAAGTACACGATCGAGATCTTACAGAGATTTGACATGCTAGAATGCAAGTCCATGAATACACCCATGGAAACGAAGCTGAAGCTGCTGGTCGATACTTCATCAGAATTGATAGATGTCACACTGTACAGACATATTATTGGATCGCTGATGTACCTGACGAACACTAGACTAGATATTTGTTTTGCAGTGAAAACCTTGAGTCCGTTCCTGGTAGAACCCAGATGTGTTCATCTAATGGTTGCAAAGCATGTGATGAGGTACCTTAAAGGTACAATAGATTATGGTCTCAGCTATGATGGAGATCATAATTTCACATTGAGTGGATATACTGATGCAGATTGGGCAGGAAGCGTTGCTGACAAAAAAAACACTTCCGGATGCTATTTCAATTTGGGATCAACCATGATCTCGTGGCAGAGTAGGAAGCAATCCGAAATTTCTCTCAGCACAGCGGAAGCAGAGTACATTTTCGCAAGTTCTGCTAGCTGTGAATCTATATGGCTTCGAAAGTTGCTGACTGGTCTATTTGAACTAGAAATGGAAGAAACCACGATCCTATGTGACAACTAGAGCTGCATAAAAATGACAGAGAATCCTATATTCCATGACAGTTCGAAGCACATAGAGCTTCGCTATCATTACATCCGTGACATGGTGCAGAGAGGAGCCTTGAAGCTCCTGTATGTCAGCACGGATGAACAGGTTGCTGATGTGTTGACCAAACCTCTATCTCGTGTAAAGTTTGAACACTTTCGATATAAGCTTGGTATAGTCTGAAAGGACCCTCCCTGAAAGGGGGAGTGTGTGATTCCTTTCTTCTGACCTCGTTGTTAGATGTAAAGCAAGATGATGTGTGATTCCTTACTTCTGACCTCCCTGTTAGACGTAAAGCAAGATGATTCCTTGCTTCTGACCTCACTGTTAGACGTAAAGTAAGATGATGTGTGATTCCTTGCTTCTGACCTCACTGTTAGACGTAAAGCAAGATGATTCCTTGCTTCTGACCTCACT
The DNA here is from genome assembly GCA_032191745.1 of Picea mariana. Classification (NCBI taxonomy): domain Eukaryota; kingdom Viridiplantae; phylum Streptophyta; class Pinopsida; order Pinales; family Pinaceae; genus Picea; species Picea mariana. The sequence goes on from JASDQU010735212.1 coordinate 71,284, forward strand.
GTTAGACGTAAAGCAAGATGATGTGTGATTCCTTGCTTCTGACCTCGCTATTAGATGTAAAGTAAGATGATTCCTTGCTTCTGACCTTGCTGTTAGACGTAAAGCAAGATGATGTGTGATTCCTTGCTTTTGACCTCACTGTTAGACGTAAAGCAAGATGATTCCTTTCTTTTGACCTCGCTGTTAGACGTAAAGCAAGATGATTCCTTGCTTTTGACCTCGCTATTAGACATAAAGCAAGATGATGTGTGATTCCTTGCTTCTGACCTAGTTATTAGACGTAAAGCAAGATGATTCCTTGCTTCTGACCTTGTTGTTAGACGTAAAGCAAGATGATGATGTGTTCCTTGGTTCTGACCTAGTTGTTAGACATAAAACAAGATGATTCCTTGCTTCTGACCTCGTTGTTAGATGTAAAGCAAGATGATGATGTGTTCCTTGCTTTTGACCTAGTTGTTAGACGTAAAGCAAGATGATTCCTTCTTCTAACCCAGTTGTTAGATGTAAAGCAAGATGATGTATACCTTGCTTCTGAACTAGCTGTTAGATGTAAAGAAAGATGTGACTTACACTGAGCTACCAGCTTAACAACTATGACATTGAGCCAGTGTAGTGCTGTGATGAGGTATCATTTTATACTGATGCATATTGATGCAGATGATGATGGCATTCTTTCGAGAATGACAATGCTACCGATGAAGAAAAATTCCGATGACTTATAGATATGCCAGCCAATGTTCCAAGATGATATTGATGATACTGTCCTCCTGATGCCACTGATGATGCAGACCTCTCTCACCTGATGCTGTTGAACAATACCCTTCTTGTTAAGGGGGAGTGTTGAAATATTGTAACTGCAAAGAGTATTCTTATTATTGTTGATATATTATTCATATGATCAATCCCCATTGAGGATTGATCATGTCGGTTATTGTATTAGGACCAAATCCCCTTTTGCGGATTGGTCAACATACAATTGTAATAGGCAGAATAAGAAGTCAGCCCCAACAGTTATTATTGAGACCCAGAAATATAATAAAGGTGGGTTTACCCACCCAGAGTGAGAAGTCAACCCTGCCAGTGAAGACACTTCACACGTGCCAGACTTGTATATATAGAGAGGCTAGCGCCTCACTTTGACACACAACTCACTTGCTCATTTCTAAGAGGCAAGTTGCGACTTACTAGTTGGAGAGAGAGAGAGAGAGAGAAGAGTGGCATGTACCCAGATGATGACTTACCAGTTGGAGAGAGAGAGAGAGAAGAGTGGCATGTAGACAGATGATGCATGTACCCAGAGCCAAATCCCTTTCCCTTTTTTCCATTGAAGTTCTAATCGAAATGTACCAGAAGTTATATTTTCCCCAGAGAGAGAAAATCTTTGAGCTTTTCCTCCTTGAGAGTGCCCAATTACCCAAGAAAAATCCCCCCTACCATTCCTCCATTTTCTTAGAGAAGGTAACTAAATTATTTCCTCCCTGTGTTGTCTGCTCGGATATTATTCAGGCAAGTGGGTGGATGAACCCATCCTGGGTTTCTTATCCATTTTCTCCACCGAAGAGAAGGCCACCACCCAGTTCAATTTCAACCAGTTTTTGGTCGATAACATTCATGAGAAATTCTTTTGTTTTCCTACAGAAGGCATGTTCAGGTATTCGTCAATATTGGCATACATGTTCATATTTTTTCAATCAAAGAAGTTTCCTTTCTTCATGCAAAAGCTAGACCAAGATGGTAAGCCACAACCGGTCACATCTTGGACGTCATTACTGAGAAAGAACTCATCCGAGTTCTGTTTTAAGCAGTTCATCGACCAGTTTTACCACCCAGTGGTAAGCATGCTAAGTGGACATAAATAACCCAGGATAAATGAAGAGATCCAAAGGATCTTGCACCTGTCAGACCTTGCAAAAACATGCAATTGGTATCTATACAAGGATCACACAGAGATCAGAGTTTACAGATGTGAGATTGCCCCCTATAAGCTGCCCAAATACTTGCATGTCAGGATATCCACTTTGGAATATATCAGGCAGTTGATTATTTTAGACGACATTCATCGTGTGTCTTTCAAGAAAAAGCAGCAACTCAGGATCAGAGGGCAAATAGGCTCCTTCATTTGCAACAATAGAGCTGCGGGCGAAGAAGCAAACAAGTTGTTACAAGAGATGAATTTAAAGCAAAGTTTCCCATGGCATTATGATCCTTGTGGTTTCATTGCAGAAACCAGATTGAAGAACATGATTTCCTTCTATGCTCATGTGCCTAGACCAGAGATAGGGAAATTCATGAACTAAACATAGTGGTAGGAAAATAATTTAATTGATATTGAACCACAGTCTTCTCCTGTCAGATTTTTGCAAACAACTACTTCACAGGTACCAATAGAGAAGAGGCCCAGGAAAGATGTATCACCCTCAGTCACTGAAGTCTCAACAAAAGACTTCCAAGTTTATAGGAAAAGACCAAAGACCAATCATACACTCGACAAGTCTAGAGGAGAGGAGACACAGTCCAGCACAATGGAGGGAGAACATTCACCACTGCCTTCAGGAAGCCAACAAATGATGTCTATTTCTTCATCCAAGAAGCAGACTGATATCACATTGACTACTAAGCCCTCACAAGAGTCTGCAAAGCTTATCATTTTTTAGAAATATTATTTGATTACAAAGAAGAATGAGATGCTTACTAGCAGCTCCTATGCACATTTCTAGAAGCAAACATCTACAACCCAACATAGGTTTCTCTCTGCTTTTGACACATAGAAAGGGAGGATGCACATGACATATTTGCAGGCATAGGTGCCTCAACCCAAAACAATTTCTGATTACAAAAGGTCAACATTTGAGTTTGATAGTAGAGATGTGCATCCAACTGATCAGATGGACCTGCACAGATAGTCTGGAGAAATGATTTTCTCCACCCTGGCCAATACCTCCACAACTGCTGCAAAGTTGCAAGTTTCCTTGAACAATGTCCAGAATCAACTAAAGCTGGACAAGGTGTCTTCTTTGGAAAAGGATAACAAGATAAAATCCCTGGAGGAACTGGTATTCAAAATTGGATATGATCCATCCAATGTCAAAGCAACAAAAGAGCTCCTCAAAAAGAAGAATGCTGACATAGACTCCCTAAGGAAACAACTTAAAATCTCTGTGACAGAATACCCACAGGAAAAGTAAATAACCGAGTCTGAAAGCCAAAAGGAGGAAATGTTGAGATTAATCATGGAGCAGAATGCACATATCAAGGAGATGGAAACCGAGCTGGAGAAACTAGTCAAAGAAAAGGAGAAGAGTGTGCCAATGGAAGCCATTCCATTGAATGTCGTCCCTTTCATAGGGGTCAGTACAACAACAACGATAGCAACTACCACAGGGGAAATTCCAGCACCAACCTCAGTGACAACTCCAGATGCAGCAAAGAAATTGGCAAAGGTAATGGAAGACATGACTCTGCAAGGGGCATAAATTAGAAAACTGCATGAAGAGATTCAAAATATCCAAAAGCTAAAGTCTACATTCCAGGCTATCTACAACATTGAGATGCATAAGTCATAGAGGCTCAAACAGGAACTGCAACAGGTGCAGAAGGAAACAATCATAGCTAAGACACTGTCAGAAGCTAAGGAAAATATTTGGATGGACATCTGGAAATCAATGACAGAGATATGGCCCCTGATACAAATTATGTTTGAACATCATGAGATGGTGCAAAGAGCTAGACAAACCATTGACAGGATAAAGGGAGAATTGGGAGAAATGCCTACAAAGGAAAACAAGATCATCAGATTCTTAAATTCTAAATCAAAAGAAGAGCTAGAGGCCCTTCAAATTGAGGATAGGACTGAAACTATTCTTGAAGTCAAGAAAGTTTTGACCAAGAGGGGATTGATGCTACAACTCGAGGAGATAGTTCAGACAATGGACATCACAGTACAAAGGTTTTTCAACAAGGCTGACTCTCTGTACAAGAAAGTTCTTCCAAGTTTATAGGTTATAAATAACAAGTTGATTACTCTCTTAGACTACAAACAAAAGATCCTCATAGTGGAAAAGGACAAATCTAAGTTTGCAGGCATATAGGGAAACATCACAGGCAAAGCATTCCTAGAAACTTTGTAGTTGGACCTGAGTATCCAACATGAAATAAAGTACCTTTTCATCACCAAGCCCACCTTTGCTAAGTACACAGAGAGAGATGAAGTATATCGAAGGCTACTCAAAGTTACCATTCCTAGTCAGCAGAGATGGGAGGACTTGTGTGATTTGACTGATTAAATGGTGATGTGGATGTCCAAGTCAGCACACAGAACAGTCAAAGTCAAGTTGATGAATCACCAACAACCTTCCCCGAAATCAACACGAAGAATTCGACAGATCATTAACATTTCCTACAATTTTGTATTTTGTTATCTAGTTAGTTAGATTTTGATTCTACCACGTCCTGATCATCAATGACATGACCGAATATCGAGGGTTGATCTTTACACCCAAGCAAGTTGTAATCTGTAATCATTTTGAAGAGATCTACTAGTAATAAAAAGGACGATTCACAGGATTCCTGCGTGTTGATGTTGGTGATGTTACTTCTCTTTGTTTAATGTTTATCTTACTTCGTTACCATTCTGTGTTCTGTCTCTGATCATTTAAAAGAAGGTTAAGTGCATAATTTATCTCATATACTCTGTGTCTGGATTTTAAAGATCTGAATGTTTTTCCTCTGATATTGCGATAAAGAAATGCTTAAATGCTTCTCTATCTTGATTGACTATCTCACCTATTTTTTTCATATCATTACTTTAATTTTAAAGGATCCAACGTTTGCATTACCTTGCCCTGTGAAGAAACCTAATAAAATATGTTCTCTAATATCAACTCATAACACAAACCCCATAGCCCAATGGATGCCTGAGCAATATTTCAGCCATCTTTATAAAACAAAACAATAGATTCCTATTAATTTAACTATCCTAATATCTGAAACCCAAACATATCTAAATATTAGAAAGAGATCCATCTCTGGAACTGGCAGGGCTAGATCCCAGTTTCGAAGTGGTTGGGTAAGTTACCTTTGCTAAATTTCTTCCACCTCCTGACAACCTCTAGGAATTTACAGAGTGTTAACAGACTCGTACCTAGGCTGATCGTTTTGAAGACTTCGGGTGAAGTACAAGCGTCCCATATTTTGTGCTCTTACTTGACATATTGTACCACCCCTCAGACATTGGTACTTGCATAGGATCATCCTATCCACTCCATTAGTTCTAGATATCCTCTAATTTTTATTTTGAGGCATAGCTCCACTATGTATCCATTCATGGCTATGATCTACTTTTCACATGGATCCACTGTGTATTCCTCATGCCCATGATTGCTACTTTATATATATCACATGGATCCACTGTGTATTGTTCATGGCCATGGACATCAGTCTTACTTTCATATATTCCATGGATCTGTAGTGTACTTGATTCAACAGTCATGCTTACATCACTCTTGAGCATGGGTATGCCCGACTTGGGAAGACAATACTCCTACTTGATCTCTATGGATGGTTTATTCTCTTGTATTAGTTATTCAGGAACTTTCATTGGCCCTACTTGATTGCATCCTCACCTCTCAAAGTTATAATGTATTTCGACCATCAGTTGACCTTCTGACCTCACACATTAGGGTGCATATGTTATACCACATTTTTCCACATCATTGTATTTGTGGGATGGCTAAGTCATTTTCCATAGCTTGCAAATCTAAGTCCCATCCTCCTACATCAAACTCATCTAAAAAACAACATTTTTGTGGTCATTCGTAGGTCACCAATGTGCAAACTGCGGATGTGCAGTCCTTGCTAGTGTTCAACTCGTGGATGCCCTCAAAAAATATGAAAAAATAAATAATCCACATTTTTGGGCTGGTTTTTCGATTGGGCTTGTTCCCAAACTCCCCTCGGCCTGTAAACAATAGAATTCAACCACCTCAACACCTTGAGGATGGTATAAAAGCACCTTTGAGGGTATGAATGAAGAGGACAACCTAGGTGCAAAATTATGTGGACAAATTTGCAATCTTCCCTATTTCCCTTAATCCTCTGAGTAGCATCCCTTTGTTCTAGAAATTTCTTTCCAATACTTCTTTTTCTTCCTTATATGACCATAGGGTGTGTTCCTATCCCTTTTGGGTCATCCATGTTGAATTTTCATCTCAAGCAGTTAACTAGATTAATGTTATTTTACTTTTAAACAATTACCACAATAACTACATATAAAGGATCATTGAAAGAATAACATCCACAACATACACAAGATTTACCCTGGGAAAACCCTCTAGGGGAAAAACCAAACAAACTTCCTCAATATAGATTCAACAACCAAGAACAATGCCTTTCTCCAAGAGAGAACTAACAAAGCATAAGATCCTTCTCAAACCCTTGACTAGGAAAGAGTAGCACACCACATAACCAAGATATACCCACGAGATAAACCAAGACCCTCCACAAATTCACCTCCTAGCTTCAATAGCATCTCCCTCTAAGACTTGTGCACTTCTCTTCTTAACTCAAGAGCTTGTGTGTTGTGTTCTACAAATGAGGCACTAGCCTCTCTTACAAATAACAATTGGCCAGCCTAAAATTAGGTTTAGGCCAACCTGACACTTTATCTTTCTATTTTACATTTTACATGTCAAGGCACAATAGGGACGACTTAACAAATAATATTCTTTAGGGTTTTGTCTTGGTCAAATACAATATGAATATAATAAGAATATCTTCTGAAACTACTCAAAATTTGTTAGCCCTTGGTTATGGAAGGTCACGAAGATTAAGGAAAGAAGCGGGAAGTGCAAACTGCGCGGAAGACAAGTTGACTGAGATTGGGTCAAAGTGACCAAACGAGAAGAAAAGACGAAGCAAAGTAAGAGAAAGAAAGCCGTTGGACAGGGAGATCGTGGAAGACAGATCAACAAGGAAGATGGACCGTGGACGACTCAACAAGCGAAAAAATCCACCAATAGATGCTTTGGAGCACCTCGCAAGAAAGAAGGAAAGATAGGCTGGTGAAGCCTTGAAAACGTGGGTTAAGTTGACCTAGGGTTTTTGTATTTAGGGTTTTGACACCTATGTTTCAACCTAAGGATGTCCGGGAGTCATTGCAATGTATAAATAAAGGTCAAGAGGACCTGGGATGGGTTAGAGAGATTATGTATGATGAGTGATTGTTGTTATTACTGAGAGAGAAGTATTGTGTGGTGAGGGAAGTCTGTATTGTAAGATCTCCAGTTGGGTGCGAAGATCAACCCTGCAGCTGGGTGTGCATGGAGGGGAGAGAAGAGAAGAGAAAGAAAGAGAGAGATCTACAAGCTAAGTGCATATAGAATTGTATGCTTTCATCTAATATATTACAAAGCACAGTTCTGTGGACGTAGACCTAGGGAGAGGGTGAACCATGTATATCTTGTTGTTTTGTGTGATTGATGTTGTGTTCTTTTGTTCTATGATATACTGTTAAATGAATTATAGTGTTAGATCTGAGATATATTGTATGAAGTAGGCTTAAGAAAGATAAAGAATAACTATATCTGTGTGAGCGTGTTTCCTTGGATCCTCTTTGCATTTCCTCTGGTTGTAGACACCTGTGTCCTGTAACCTCCCTTTAGCTACTTCGGGTGAGACTGCATCCTCTTTACAGGTGTTGCCGAAAGGGCTAGTAGTTAGGGATTGTTGGTGTGCTATTAGAATTGAACCCTGGGTCTGCCCCTGTGCCAACAAATGGTTCTGTTGCCAGGACCGGGATCTTCTTGAGAGAATGTCAAGGTGGTTTCCATCGAAGACAAAGATTCAGAAGTGGATAGAAGAACAAGAAAAGGACTTCGTTGAAGCTCAGAATAAGAACCCAAATTGTAGTACAAAGGATTGGTTGGGAAGGTATATCTTTACTGATATACACAAGATTTTCTTTGAAGGAATTCATAAGGAGCTATAGGAGTGGCGAGCCAGATTAGTAGATACCCAGTTTGAGATCAGACTCAGACCGCTTGTGGTTTGGATGTCGACGCTGATCAAGAAGGTCAAGAGAGTTGATAATGTTGTGTCAAGAGTATTATATCAATGGTTTGATAGTACCATTGGAGGGTATATCACTGAGTTTACTATTGACATAGTAGACTCATATATCCAAGTAGAGAGATATTTCTTTAAGGGACTGAGAGGAAATTTTTTACACTTCTTGAAGTTGAAGATCAAGATGCTATTGCATGAGAAAAACATCTTGAAGATACATTAGTGGGTCAGATTGAAAAAGCTAATGTTCAAGAATTCAGACAGTAACAACGACATAGAGGTCGGACACACGCGCAGTGGGAGAACTTTCAGAGAAGTTCCTCTGGTGGACTTGTTTGAGAAGAATCATGAACCACGAGCACAAGAGGAAGGGTTCTACAGTGGAGAAGAAGAAGAGCAACTAAACAAGGAACATTCAAAGTCCGATAGGGCAGAAGAAAGGGAAACTGAAGAGCCTCGCAGACAAGAGTCAGAAACTTCAGGGGCTGCGCAGACTATTGAAGTAAGTACTGTTACACCTCATGTTGTTTTAACAGAATTAAGTAACCAGAGTAACCTAAGTTATCAGAACACTCGGAGAACTGGTACAAGTGGTTCAGTGCATACTGAGTCATGAACCCTAGGAAGATCTATGGCAGATGATACGAGGTTACCCACCTTTAGGGGAGATGGATCTGAAGAACCTGATCAACATTGGTTCTTATGCGAAGTTGTATGGAGTATTAAGAATATCACCGATGAAGCTGTTAAGAGAGCTTAGTTTAGTACTACCCTAAGAGACTATGCAGTGAGTTGGTACATGAAGTTCGTCTAAGGAGTTGTCCAGCCTAAACCACTGAATGAGATCAAGATCACGTTGATTACAGAATTCAAGAAACCCAAGTCGAAATCACAGTGCATTACAGAGTTGAAATAAATCAAGCAAAAAGCAGCGTAACCTGTTTGGGAGTTTGATCATAGGTTTAAGACCCTGATAGGTCATTTGAGTTTTCAGATTTCGGACGAACACAATAAATAATGGTTCATTGCTTCCCTCTTACCACACATCAGAGTCCCTCTGATGCGATAGAAGATTGCTTCACAAGCTGAGGCGTTGGAGATTTCCATGAAACTAGAATCATTCCCTATGGGAGAGTCCAATTCAGGTATGAGTCAAATTTTGAGTCAGCTAACTAACTTATCACTGTAGGTCGAAGATATGAAAAAAGATAAGGGAAAAGATAAAAGAGAATATATTTGGTGTATCGGATGCAAATCAGAAGGTCATGATAAAGAGTATTGTCCTCTATTTCATGAGTACTTGGCTTCAGGAGCCCCGAGCCCTTTGAAGCAGGTTACTCTACTTTGGTGTGAGGTATGTAGAAATAGACATCGCCCTAGAGAATGCTATTACATGAAAAAATATGTCTAGACACCTACCAACCTTTACTGCACATTCTGTAAATCTGTGGGGCATGATGAGAAAGATTGTAGGGCTCATGACCTCTTGCATGAAAGATCAAGAGACACATATATAATTCAAGGTGAAGTACAACAAGAAGGAAATACTATGCCGTTTAACTCCCTGGGAAGAGGAAACTTCAACCCTCGAGGTGGATTCAGAGGAAGAGGATGAGAAGGAGGCATGGGCCGAGGTCAAGGATAGATCATTTTTTATAACTGCGCACAACTAGGTCACTTGGCAAGGGATTGTCAGAACCCTTGTACCACTTGAAGTTACTGCAACTCATTTGAACATGTCATAGAAGATTGTTCTACGCTGTTAGCCAAACTTCAGGAAAGATGAGGAGGGAACCAACACGTACAACTAATTTCAACAAAACCTCGCATAGTGGATCTTAGAGTCACCGTTATCACTAGAGGAGGCGTTGCTATAGGAGAAGACAGGGTGAATCCATGGAAGATTACAAGAGAATCAGGAGTTTGAAGAGTTGAGGAGAAGAAACATGAGTTTGATCCAAAGAAAGAGAAGCAGACATTTGAAGAGACAAGAAAAKATTTTGGAAGAGATTGGGCTTCTTAATCAAAGGCACATCCATAAGTGAGAGAATGTGGAATGCCCCTGGCCTTTGATTAGTTTTCTTTGCCCAGAGAAGGAAAAGAGGTAAGAAAACTTATGGAATTCTTATGTACTTTCATTAATTTGATTAAGGATGAAAAAACCATACAAGAATTACAAAATTTGATCAGACAATATGATATAGGAAGGGTAGATCCTCTACCGAATAAAGCAGTACATCAACTATCCAAAAAGAGAAGGACAAATAAGGAAGTACACCTTAATGCTCAAATTGGAGATTACGATATAGACTATTTGGTCCTCGACTTAGGGTCGGAGGTCAATGTTATGACGAAGCAGACCCGGGCACTGATGCGAAAACCTAAGTTGATCTATTTCCCTATCAGGCTTAGGATGGCTAATCAATAGATAGTAAGCCCCTTTGGCAGGCTGGAGCATGTCCCTGTGGACATCGACGGGGTAAGAACATTTATGGACTTCAAGGTGATTGAGATAGTTGATGATAGTTGTCCTTATCCTGCACTGTTAGGAATTGATTGGGCTTTCAACAATTCCACTGTTGTTGACTTAAAGAAAAGAAGAATGACATTTGAAGGTGATGGCCTTAGGGTCATTGCACCTCTAGATCTTGATTAAGGTCGAAGATACACAGAACCCATCAGAGAAGAAGACTGCACATATGAGCTAGAGAATATATATAAATTAACATCAAGACAACATGACTACATTAATCCTACAACATATGGGAATTTGAGCTGGTGAAGTGACATCGCATGTTCATCGGACTTAGAAGAAGCACTGGAGATCTGGTGGAATAAAATGTATGAAGTTTCTGCATGGAGATGTGCCAGATTGACCAAGGAAGTTCGCTGGATTGGCACAAAAGTAAGTAAGTTGCCCACATTTGATGGTTTAAATCATTTAGAAATGTTCTTACTGGAATTTGAAGAATTTGTACCAGTACAACAAAGATTGTTGGCACTGGACGAGGATTTGAAAGCTACTCCAACAAGATGGTGGGGGACACATAAAAAGAACATCACAGACTGAATACGATGTTACACTTTGATGACAGAGCGATTTTTAGACAACATTGAAGGATGCAAAGTTAGATACACAGGTCAAAGCTATCCGAAGGACCATGTGCGATGTTGTGAGGAGGCCCAGAGCAACATTCTTCAAGAACAATGGGTGCATAAATTCTTTAATACTCTAGACACAACGCCTATTAATTGGTATCTTCAAGCAGAACTGCGCCTCATCACTTCAGATTGGTACAGTATGACTCAAACTTTATAGATACATTTTCATCTGAAAGCCAATACCCTTCAGTAGATCAAGCTCTACAATTTGACAGACATAAAGTCTTTGAGGGGGCACCTAGCCTCCCTGTGGAGCAAGAAGAGGATGAATGGACTACACCTCTTCAAAAATTGCAAGGATGTTACAATATTAATGCCGGTGAAGACGATGATCCTAGGAATGTGAACATCGTAGAAACAAAAGGATAGAGAGACGTAGAAGGACCAGGAGTTGAACTACCTTTCATTGAACAACCGATCAAAATCAAGAAAGTTAATATTGGAAGAAAGCAAGCACCTAAGTTTGCTAATGTTGGGGATTACTGGGATGATGCCACCATTGATAAGATCACAAAATTACTGCATGAATATCAGGACTTGTTTCCAACCAAGTTCACTAATATGAAGGGCATGAAAGGGCCCATGGGAGAGATGAAGATCCCCTTGAAACTAGATGCAAGGCCAGTCAAGAAGAGACCCTACAGATTGAATCCCAAATATAAGGAGAAAGTGAAGATTGAATTTGACAGAATGCTGGAAGCAAGAATCATATAACCTATTGAAGAGTCAGAGTGGATTAGTCCTATGGTGGTACAAGATAAGAAGACATGAGAGATCATGATATGTGTAGACCTCAGGAAGCTGAATGATGCATGTTTGCATGACCCATTCTCTACACCGTTTACAGATGAAGTGTTAGATTATGTAGGAGGACTGGAGGTATATTCCTTTACAGATGGATTTTCAGGTTATCACCAGATCAAGATTGCCAAGGAAGATTACCATGAGACCACATTTGCAACAGAATGGGGTTCCTACCAGTACACAATGATGCCTTTCTGATTGAAGAATGCACCATCCATCTTTTCCAGGGTGGTGGTTGAAGCATTCAATGAATTTTTACACAAACTTTTGGAAGCCTATTTTGATGATTGGACTATTTTTAGCTTATTACAAAATCATATTGAATGTTTAAGACTGATGTTGGATAAGTGTAGACAATGTCAGATTGCCCTGAATCTGAAGAAGTGCATCTTCTTTTCACCCTTTGGAGTGTTCCTCGGCCATATTCTGTGTAAGTAGGGGTTGCTGGTAGATCTATCCAATATTGCCATTATTGTTGATCTACCACCTCCTACTTCAGTTAGATAACTGTGCACTGTGTTGGGACATACTGGATACAACATGAAGTTCATTAAGGGCTATGCACAGACCACAACTCCTATGGAGAAGCTTCTGAAGAAATATTGTCAGTTTCAATGGACAAAATAATGTCAGCAGAGCTTTGACACACTGAAACAGAAAATGGTTACTGCACCTATTTTGGTTTTCCCATATTGGAGCAAGGAATTTCATGTGCATGTCGATGCATCTTCTATTGCATTAGGAGTAGTGTTAGCACAACTAGGAGCAAGATATATTGACCACCCATTAGCCTTTTCTAGCAGGAAGCTCTCAACAACCAAGATAAATTACACCACCACTGAGAGAGAAGGTTTAGCCATGGTGTATGTGCTGCAGAAGTTTCATCACTACTTGTTGGGAGGCCAATTTAAGATGTTCACTGATCACTTTGCATTGAAATACCTAGTCAACTAGCCAATGTTGGGGGGAATAATATGCAAATGGCTACTGTTATTCCAGGAATATGATTTTGAGATTGTGGTCAAGCCAGGGAGAATGAACAAGAGACCTGATAATTTGTCTAGGTTAGAGCATGGAGAGGAACCTACTAGTTTGGAGGATACACTACCATATGCACAGTTGTTGGCCATTAGAAAGATTGAAGATCACTTCATTGAGATAGTCCAGTTCTTGTCAATAGGAATGGCACCTAGTGAATATACAATCATCCAGAAGAAACAATTGGTAGTGCACGCTGCAGATTTTTCACTTATAGTCGGACAACTATACAAGATGAGACTTGATGAGATCCTGAGGAGATGCGTTATGAGGGCAGAAAGACCACTAACTTTAGCAGAAGCAGATAAAGGAATCGTAGGAGGACACTACGCAGGGAAAGCAACAACGCAAAAGGTTCTTAGAGCTATCCTCTGGTGGCCTACTTTACATAAAGATGCTAAGGAATACTATAAATCATGCGATGCATGCCAAAGAGTTGGGAAGCCTTTCCGAAGAGATGAGACACCTTAAGCACCACAACTGACTTTCTAGGCATTTGAGAAATGGGCAATTGATTTCGTGGGACCTATAAACCCACCAGGGAAGCGCACATGAGCTAGATACATCATCATTGCGACAAAGTATTTGACAAGATGGGTAGAAGTAAGAGAAGTTAAGGAATGTAGTGCAACTACAGCTGCACAATTTATATTTGAGGATATCATAACTAGGTTTGGATGCACGAAGACCCTGATGAGCGATCAAGGCATGCATTTTATTAATAAGACTATTGAAGCCTTGACTCATAAATTTGAAGTTCATCACCAGAAGAGCACCCCTTACCACCCATAAGTGAATGGTATGGTCGAAGCTTTCAACAAGATATTGGAGACAACGCTGACGAAGATTTGCAGTGTGAATAGGGATGACTGGGATCTGAGAGTACCAATAGTACTATGGGCCTATAGAACTACTTGCAAGAAGCTAACAATGCAGAATCCCTTTAAGTTGGTGTATGGCCTAGAAGTAGTTGTCCCTATGGAATATTTGGTTCCTAGTCTCAGAATTGCAACATTTACCAATATGGACGACAGTGGCGCTGTTCAAGAGAGGCTTTTGCAATTGGTAGAACTAGAAGAAGATCGATTTATTGCAGGATTCCATCAACAGGTACATAAGGAACGAGAAAATGCCTATCATGATAGGCACATCAAGAAGAAAGCCTTCAAGCAAGGAGATCTGGTATTAGTAAATGATAGCAAGTTCATGAAGCATCCAGGGAAGTTTAGGACACATTGACTTGGGCCATTTAAGGTTGCTTACGTTACAGAAGGAGGAGCTGTGCAGTTGAAAACTTTGAATGGAGAATGGAATGAAGGTTTGGTGAATGGGAGCCGATTGAAATTGTACTACGACAACTAGCTGCCTCACAGCTCCCTATAGAAGCATGAGAAAAAGGGTCCAAGTACCAGGTGTAGTTGAAATTGGGTACCAAACACATAAAATATAGTCTGCACAAGGAGCAGAAAGCACATGCTACCCTACGCAGTCCGAAGACGAAGAAAAATAGAAGGTTCAGACCTAAAGTGCCTCGAGATGAGTCACATGTGAGTGTTGGGGGTTGTTGGCCCTTGGTTATGGAAGGTCGCGAAGATTAAGGAAATAAGCGTGAAGTGCAAACTGTGCGAAAGACATGTTGACTGAGATTGGGTCGAAGTGACCAAAAAAGAAGAAAAGATAGAGTGAAGTAAGAGAAAGCAAGCCATTGGACGGGGAGATCGAGGAAGACAGATCAACAAGGAAGATGGACCATGGATGACTCAACAAGCGGAAAAAGCCACCAATAGATGCTTTGGAGCACCTTGCAAGAAAGAAGAAAAGATAGGTTGACAAAGCCCCGAAAAGGTGGGTCAAGTTGACCTAGGGTTTTAGACACCTAGGGTTTTGGTATTTAGGGTTTTGACACCTAGGTTTCGGCCTAAGGATGTTTGAGAGTCATTGTAATGTATACATAAAGGTTAAGAGGACCTGGGATGGGTTAGAGAGATTAAGTACGA
>JASDQU010735212.1:100315-131081 GCA_032191745.1 Picea mariana
ATTAACATGATTATGTAATTCACGCCAAGTTTTGCATTTTTCTGTGTTCTTCATTTCATAACAAGAGAAAGAAATATTCATTGCCAAGAGTCATTTATATTTGGACTAGATTGACAAAACACATCTTGAAACCATCTAGTGAGACCTAATGATAATGGGTAAGTAAATCTCCCCCCATGCTTCACATGTCCTACATATTGTCATGAGTCTTGGTTACATCTTTGTGTAATACAAGAGTGACCTACTTGTGTAGATTTGGTTTCTCCTTGAAATTCACCCGATCAACATTCACTGATTGAATTTCACTTTTTTCAATCCCTTAGACACCTTGCATTTATGAATGTCAATTTTCCCATGGAGACAATTCCTTCGATTGTTGATGTAAGGAAAATAACATGGAATGTATTTCATCCAACCACACTACTTTGGGCATGGATGGCCCTATATTGGATTTGATTCCTAGATATAAGCTCCCTTATTTAAGGCATCAAACAAAAATTTCATTCAAAAACTCAATGATTAACATGATTATGTAATTCACACCAAGTTTTGCATTTTTCTGTGTTCTTCATTTCATAACAAGAGAGAAATATTCATTACCAAGAGTCATTTATATTTGGACTAGATTGACAAAACAAATCTTGAAACCATCTACTGAGACCTAATGATAATGGGTAAGTAAATATCCCCTTATGCTTCACATGTCCTACATATTGTCATGAGTCTTGGTCACATCTCTGTGTAAGACATGAGTGACCTACTTGTGTAGATTTGGTTTTTCCTTGAAATTCATCTGATCAACATTCATTGATTGAATTTCACTTTTTTCAATCCCTTAGACACCTTGCATTTACGAATGTCAATTTTCCTATGGAGACAATTCCTTTGATCGTTGATGCAAGGAAAATAACATGGAATGTATTTCATCCAACCACACTACTTTGGGCATGGATGGCCCTATATTGGATTTTATTCCTAGATATATGCTCCCTTAGTTAAGGCCTCAAACAAAAATTTCATTCAAAAACTCAATGATTAACATGATTATGTAATCCACGCCAAGTTTTGCATTTTTCTGTGTTCTTCATTTCATAACAAGAGAAAGAAATATTCATTGCCAAGAGCCATTTATATTTGGACTAGATTGACAAAACACATCTTGAAACCATCAAGTGAGACCTAATGATAATGAGTAAGTAAATCCCCCCCTATGCTTCACATGTCCTACCTATTGTCATGAGTCTTGGTCACATCTCTGTGTAAGACATGAGTGACCTACTTGTGTAGATTTGGTTTTTCCTTGAAATTCATCCGATCAACATTCACTGATTGAATTTCACTTTTTTCAATCCCTTAGACACCTTGCATTTACGAATGTCAATTTTCAATTGGAGACAATTCCTTTGATTGTTGATGGAATGAAAATAACATGGAATGTATTTCATCCAACCACACTACTTTGGGCATGGATGGCCCTATATTGGATTTGATTCCTAGATATATGCTCCCTTAGTTAAGGCCTCAAACAAAAATTTCATTCAAAAACTCAATGATTAACATGATTATGTAATTCATACCAAGTTTTGCATTTTTCTGTGTTCTTCATTTCATAACAAGAGAAAGAAATATTCATTACCAAGAGTCATTTATATTTGGATTAGATTGACAAAACACATCTTGAAACCATATAGTGAGACCTAATGATAATGGGTAAGTAAATCTCCCCCTATGCTTCACATGTACTAAATATTGTCATGAGTCTTGGTCACATCTCTGTGTAAGACATGAGTGACCTACTTGTGTAGATTTGGTTTTTCCTTGAAATTCATCTGATCAACATTCACTGATTGAATTTCATTTTTTTTCAGTCTCTAGAACAACCAAATTCAACACTCAATTTTGATATGGCTTTTCTTCCAAACCATAGACTCTTATCATAGTAAACTGCTAAAAAAGGAACCAGTCTCCCACTTTGGTGGTCTTTTCCAATTGTAGAGACTCTTTAACTAAAAGAATAATTATAACGAATACTTCATTTTGGATAATAAAGTCTAATTTATAGAAATAAATGAGTCTTAGATGGGAACTAATTATTATACTCATTTATTAGTTCACACATATTGACCAAAGTTATTGAATGGTTATCTTATTGATAATATTTATATTCATATAATATAACTTCAAATTGACAACTTATTAATTAATTCATTAATAACCTAGACATTAGTAACTAATGTGTTTATTGAACCATAATATTGTATTTGTGTTGGATATGTAGGCATAGCTAGCACATACATATCCCACACGTAGACGATAATAACAATCGATGTTCCTTATGTGCATATTTTTAACATTTTCACAACTAATCATGCATACAAATAAATAAAGTAAATCAAACTTCAAATAATCCTCATTAAAGAAAGAATAATAATTCAACATTCATCCATCTTTAAAATTGAATTATTATAATTTAAACATGGTAGGAACTATGTGAGGAAACAAGGAATCATAATGTTATGAGGGCCATCTGATCTAACACTAGTGATATATCCACTCATAGTAGAAACATTTTCTAATGAAAACCCATATCATATGGGAGTTTTTATGATAGAAATAACACTTTATCCCTACCTTCTAGTTAACAAAACTCTTCATAAGTATTTATATTTTATTGAATTTCGATTTAATAGTATTTTTAATGGTATATCAATGTTATGTAGAGTGATCTTCTCCATTCCCAAATGATTTAGCCAAGAATTGGCATCTTTATGCCAACCCCTATTAAGCCATAGTGTAAAAATCCTCCTCGTTACGACGACAAACCTCTTATAAGAAGTGAATTTTTTTTTTTGTGTGTGCGTGTGTGCAAGGGCAACATGACATTTGACTCAGAGTCGCCCTACGATGACGAACATGGCGCATGCAATGCAACAACAACATAACAACCTAAGACGCATATCAATCATCTGCAAGCAATGAACGACCATCAACCAACAATCAATAAGACTGACTACCCATCTGTCCTACCCTGCAATGGTTAGGACCTCCAAGACACATAAGCAACGCTCAAGCCCAGGTTCCCATCGATTTTTACCATTTAAGGTCTCAGGGCTGGCGAATGTTCTGAGGAACATGGAGGTGTCTACATCCCGCCCGACACAAGCAAACCAAACACACAAAAGTTTATGACCCAGTACAACAGTAATTAAACAAGGACTACAATCCTCATTCCATCGCGCAACTTTAGATCATAGTTTGTCATCAAAGTACCCTCTAAATTAACATTCAAGGACCTTATTGGGCAAGTCTGATCTCGACTGGTTTTAACATTAACCAAATAATTAATCCTAATTTTAATCAAATAGTGAATAGTTAAAAATTATCATTTAAAGCGAAATTTAACATTTAATTTACAATCATAATAATTAACACAATATTCTACAATCAATTGACTCATTCATTAATTATATATAAAAATGAATAGTTTATGATTTATCATTTAAGGCAACAATTAACATTTTATCTATAATTATAATTCAATAAATAACGCCACATTCTAAATCATTAAACTCATTCAATGTAGAATTCACATTAACCTRCATTCATTAATTATAAATAAAAATGAATAGTTTATGATTTATCATTTAAGGCAACAATTAACATTTAATCTATAATTAATAATTCAATAAATAACGCCACATTCTAAATCATTAAACTCATTCGATGTAGAATTCACATTAACCTTCATTCATTAATTATAAATAAAAATGAATAGTTTATGATTTATCATTTAAGGAAACAATTAACATTTTATTTATAATTAATAATTCAATAATTACGCAACATTCTAAATCCCTTTCACGCAGCGTATAAAATTTAACATTATCAATAACTCAATGATCTAACTTATAAATCAAAAGCCAGTAATTAATTGGCGCGACGACCCAATGCTTAAAAATTCACCATTGCAATAATTTAAATCCCTTAAAGCAAGCTGTAGAAATTTACATTAATGTTACACCATAATTGCGCCAGCCTGTATAACTTAAGAGCAATGAATGATTACAGGAAAACAATGCGGCAGTGGAAACCTGTCACCCCACAGTCAGAGGCACGCAGAACTAAATCAACGCTATCCACCTAACAGGCTTACCACTGTCCAAGGCTGGGAAGGGCGAAGGCTCACAGTCAAGAGAAAAACGCTGGCTGAGCGGAGGGAGGGTTATTGTTGAGGCAAAAATAAGGAAATCGTTTCCAGGAGAGTAACTCATCTGCCAGGAAACTTTACCCACTTCCAACGATGATTCACTGTAAATAAAAATTTCTGTTGGGAAACAAATAAACAAGAATTCATTAGATTCTCCTCCTTGGGAATGACGCCACTTGAAAGTAGAAGGCTAGACGGGTTGACTGCACTCTATAAAAGGAGGGGCACACCATTCTACTACTAGACTATGCACATGACATCCCATGCACACGCCAAACTGTGCTATAGGATAAATTCATGGTTTCTGGGTTAGCTAACAGCTGGAGCGTCCCACCTATCGACCGGAAGGCCTTTCATCCTAAAACAACTCAGAACTAAAGTCGACTTGATAACAGGCTCCTCCAGCGATAATCAAGAGGTAGTAAAGCTAAGAGTTTTTATTTTCCATGAGAGGAACATGTCTTGGAACCTTCCTATAAACAAAAGGATAGCAAATTTGAATAGGAGAACGACAGATTTGACGTTAGAAGTATTCAGTAACTAGTTAGCAATGATAAGCCTTCGTCAGCTATCGATATTTTCATTGCCCAAGGTAAAAGAAAAGAGTCAGTTACTTCATGCTCGTGACGATAGGACTATGGATACAATGTCAACTAAATTCGAAACCTCCACCCAGCTATAGTGTAGATTATCTCACGCTTTGGTTGACTATCATAAAGGTTTAAATTTTTTTTCCAAAAACAACCCACAACCTCTCATTATGATGATTCCTAAGGATAGACACGCAAAATTAGTGATAGGAGGATATAAACCATTTTGCAATTTTAAGAATTTACAACCAACTTATGAGATTGAATGATTAAGTAAAACACTCAAATCGAGCGTCGATTCTGGTCTTCTACACAGATAGATAAAATTACCAATTTAAAAAGTCAAATCATGTGAAATAATCATTTAACCGGAGGCAATAAAAAGGGCTATAAGACTGTATCTGAATTCCTGGTTAGTAGCTATGTGGCAAGGTTTTGTAAATGTAAATTAAAATTTGAAACACTAGGAAGTACACCTACGCTGCCATTTTTGGAACAATTTTAAACAACAAATGTGGTAAAATGCCGGAATGCAATAAAATCTTAGCTTCAACCGGCCAAAGGTAAAACACTACCCTTACCCACACCTGGAAGTAACAGGATAGATGACTGTGCAAATATTGAAATCGAAGTGCTAAACTGTCCCCCCCTTCTTTTATTTAAATCTCTCAGAAGGAGAAGAGATGTCAGCTGGGTAAAGGAAGGACGCAGGGAAGGAAGCTGTCAATCAATAAAATGCAGAATGAACAAATCGCCATACACCACACCAAGAGGGGATTTACATTCTGTCCTTAACATTTTAGCGAACTGGCTGAACAACCATCCCAGGAATAAGGGACTAAAACAATTATCTAGAAAAAGTATAAAGTAGACTGACCATTCAATCATGGGAGACGTTATGGTTAAGCAAAACCTATAAGAAATAAAAAGGGCTAAACACTCCACAGCTCGCCATCAAGCACATAAGAAGAGATCATGGTCATCATAAACACTAAATGGCCGGGTCAACGAATCAGGGGCAAGACAACAATGAGTTTACCTACCCACTACACAATGCAGATTTGAATCATAATTCCTACCACATTTTAATCATTCAAGAAAGAAACGTACCGTTGCCTTTTTGCCTTCCCCGAGTGTCATCCACGCGCTCCATCCCGCTCCTGCTCGCTGACCGTCGAGACTACACCGGTACCTCCCAGCCAATCACTAGGGGTACTCTGCTTCCCCCTTAGCCCCCCGAGCCACAAAGGGGCCACACACTATCCATATGGTACGTCTAGCTCCAATCTCGCCTTGCATGGCTGAGCTACCACTCCTATCCGAGCTGGGAAAGCCCAAATCTCGACAAGTAATCAGTCAAGTCACTATTCCGACAGCATAACGTTACGCTAACAGTCGATCCCCTACTTTCTCCTCCTTCCTCTCTTTTATAGAGTTTTAGAACTTCCAAACTTTCCCTAAATCTCATTTAATTTAAGTTTTAATAAAAATCTTCTAATAATTCTCCTTTGTACAAGTGTCGTCCATCCCCCACTTTCCTCCAATAAATATTTTCTTTAAATTAATAAATGTTTTATTTCCCTCACCCACCTAGAGTTGCTCCTAAATTTACTCCTAGGTGTTCCTAGATTCCCTTACAGTTTTAAATACTTTCCCTAAAGTGAAGTTGCTAATTTAGTTCAATTTAGAAGGTTTTTAATTGCAGATTCTTTACTATGTTGACCTCGCTTTTTACCGTAAGTTCCCCTCTTTCCCTTATTATGTTTCCTCCATTCCTTAGTTTCCTAATTTTTATTATTCCCTTCTTTCCCCTTTTTATTAGAGCCAAAATGACAGTTGCACTATTTACTCTTTTCCTTTTATTTATTTATTAATTTAATATCTTTTACACTTTCACCAGTTAAATAATTTATTTCTTCTTTACCTTTGATATCCACAGATTTTATTTAAGTTCTTACTCTCTTCATTTTACCCAAAAATTTATGAAGTCCACAACTATTACTTAAGTGGTTTTTAGTTTTAAATTTATTATTTTATTTTTATAAGGTAATTTTCTTAAGGTAGACAAAATTTTACCCCTAGAGAAGTTTTAGACTTAGAACTTAGATTCTGAACTGGGCGACATTTATTTAGGGAAGTTGTTTTTTAAAAATTCTTAACATGTTAATTTTCTTAGGGCCGTCTAGGTTTGTTCCTTTATCCCCATCATCGTGACGTGCCCTTTAGGACACACTATGTGCTCAAAGGGTGCCACTCGCCTCTAGTGTTTCTTTTGCACGACGTGCCCTTCAGGATGCACCACGTGCTCCAAGGGTGTCACTCGCCTCTTGTGTTTCTTTTGCACGACGTGCCCTTCAGGATGCACCACGTGCTCCAAGGGTGCCACTCGCCTCTTGACTGATTGGGAGACATCAATAACCCCTGGAGTCAATACTCTGCCAGGTGAACTTGTGGGAGACTAAGGGATTCTAAGGAATAAATCCCCCACCTTATTGCGCACCCCTTAGAATCATTGCGAGCGATTGTCGCAGTCTGCCCTCGCGGCATCGTGGGTCCTCTCGAACTAGGTAATCATTAACCTACAGTTCGAGCCACGACGAGAGTGCTAGTAGGCTGTGGCAGGGCTGCTATCCACACCTCTCCCTCAACCTCTCTGGTAGTCGTGTGTGGCCCCTTTACTCCATATGTGAGTCTGGTCGGCAAGCTATCGTCAGCCTGCATCATCAACAATCATGTCAGAACATGTCCACATCATATCATCAAATCAAATGTAATATCACAGTAAATAACTCAACCCAAATAACACACTCCCCGACTCAATCCGGAGTCCAAGAGGTTCCATCGATGCCTCTACATCCTCAAGGTCCAAAACCCTGCACACTCAGTAAAACTGAGTCAATAACACCTGCCTATGTCAATGCAAAAAAACATCATGTCATCTATCATAACGCATCATAATCAAGGACAAATGTTTTAATATCATAATAGTCCGGATCACTTGCGAGCAAGTGTCCTCAAAGAATAAGTTTTCTCAGTGYGCCAGAGMGGGATGTTACATACACCCCCTCTTGGTCTAAACTTCATCTTGAAGTTTCTCAGTATAAATGCCAAAATAAGTGTATCAAAGTATCATATGTCTATCTATCAAACAAAAATGGAAACTGTTGGTGCATATCATATGCATCCTCCCAGGTCGCCGAGTGTGGACTATAATTGTCCCACTGGACCTTGACCTGAACTACCGTTCGACGTCGTAACTGTCGAACGCGATGATCTAAGATGCGGATTGGCTCAACCATGAGCGCTCCCTCATCCGATACCTGCAAGGAKCTCATGTCAATGACATGTGTAGGATCACTAATATAATGTCTCAAAACAGATACATGAAAAACATCGTGCATACGCCTCAAAGAATCAGGCAAGGCTAGTCGATAGGTCACATGCCCTTTTCTCTCCACAATCTCAAAATATCCCACAAACCTAGGAGAGAGTTTAGCTCCCTTTCCAAACTTGATAGAACTCTTATGCATTTTAACTCGCAAGAAGACTCGATCGCCGACCTCGTAACTACGATCGATTCGGTGCACATCGACATAACTCTTCTGTCGATCCTGCGCTTCTTTATTCCTTTGTTTTATGGTTTGCATTTTCTCTTCCATTTCTTGGATCACTTCTGGTCCCACCAGGACCCTATCCTCAAGTCGATCCCAACTCAAAGGTGTCTGACACGGTCACTCGTAAAGAAACTCGAAAGGCACCATCTTAATGGTGCTCTGGTAACTGTTGTTGTAAGCAAACTCTATTAGTGGAAAGAATTCTTCCCAATGCTTTTGTTGGTCCATAATGTACATGCGCAACATGTCCTCCAAGGTTTGGTTCATTCGTTCTATCTGTCCGTCAGTCTCCAGGTGATACGCAGTACTAAAGTTAAGTTGGGTTCCCAAGGCCTCTTGGAAACTCATCCAAAATCATCTGGTAAACATCGATCCTCGATCGGATGTAATCCTCTTAGGCACGCCATGAAGCCTCACAATCTCACTGATGAAAACTCTCGCTATGTCAGGTGCCTTCTACGTCATACGCACAGGAATAAAGTGAGCACTCTTCGTCAGAGTGTCTACTAGTACAAAAATTGAGTCATGTCTCCTTGCCTTCAATGGCAATCCAACAATAAAATCCATCGAAATAACCTCCCATTTTGATTCCGGGATGACATGTGGTTGAAGTAATCCTACTGGGTGTCTATGTTCAACCTTTACCTGCTGACACTTTGGACATCTAGCCACATAGTTGACTATGTCGGCCTTCATTCCCTTCCAGAAGAATAAGGGTTTAAGGTCTGCCCTCATCTTTGTGACCCCTGGGTGAGCCATGTAAACTGCTCTATGCACCTCGCTCAGGATCAACATCCTCAACTCGTTGTTTGGCGGTACATAAATTCAACTTTTAAACCTCAATAAACCATCTCTATCAAATGAAAATCCCTCATATCATGGTACCATCATTGTGTTTTGTCCGATAAAACCCTCAACCTCTTTGTACCAGTCGTCGTCACGCTGTAAAGTTAGAATCTTTTCACGTAGATTCGTCTGAAGAGGCAACATCGAAAAGATGCATGGCCTCCGACTCAAAGCATCCACCACTCTGTTCATTGTTCCCTTTATGTAAGTAATCTCAAAGTCGTATTCTCTAAGCAATTCCGACCAACGCCGTTGTCACGCGTTCAGGTCTCTTTGCGTAAAAATATGTTGTAGTCCACAATGATCAGTCTTTAGTTCAAATTTTCGTCCAACAAGGTAGTGTCTCCAAACCTTGAAGGCATATATGATGTCTAATAACTCCAAATCGTGCGTCGCGTAGTTCTCCTTATGCCTTCTCAGTTTCTTCAAAATGTAAGCATTCACTCGTCCGTCTTGCATCAAGACTCCACCTAAACCTTCCTTGTATGCGTCAGTGCATACCAAGAAGTCCGCGTCCATGTCAGGGACCTTTAGTATTGACAATATCGTCAACAACTCTTTAAGCCTCCAAAATGCTTCCACGCATTTCTCAGTCCAAACAAACTTATTTTTTTTCTTCTACAATTCCATGATCGGATTTGCTATCTTCGAAAATCCCTCGACAAACCGTCGATAGTATCCTGCTAAACCCATAAAGCTACACACTTCTGTGATGTTTGTCGGCGTGGGCCATTCCATAATAGCCTCGACCTTGGCTGGGTCCATGGAGATACCTTCGCTGGAGATGACATGCCCTAATTAGTGAATCCTCAATTGATAAAAAGAGCATTTGGACAACGTCCCATACAATTTGTGCTCTTGCAGACAATGTAGTACCAAGCGCAAATGCTTGTTATGCTCCTTCGTCATCTGAGAGTAGATCAAAATATCATCAATGAACACCTGGACGAACTTGTCCAAGTACTCGTGGGACACCTCGTTCATCAAAGTCATAAATACCCCTGGGGCGTTTTTCAGTCCAAACGGTAAAACAGTAAACTCGTAATGTCCAAACCTCATCTGAAAGGCGGTCTTAGGGACGCCATCCTCCTTGATCCGCAACTGGTGATACCCTGATCGCAAATCGATCTTGGAGAACATCGTCACACCTTTCATTTGATCGAACAGATCATCAATTCTCGGCAAGGGATATTGATTCTTGATCGTGGCCTTGTTCAGTTGATGATAGTCAATGCAAAGCCTCCATGATCCGTCCTTCTTTCGTATGAAAATAACTGGTGCACCCCACGGTGACACACTAGGATGTATCAGTCCCAGGTCCAACAACTCCTTCAGTTGCATTTTCAACTCTTTTAACTCTGGGGTCGATATTTGATAAGGCGTTCTTGCTATCGGTTCAATCTCCGGTTTTAGGTCTATGGTAAACTCCAATTCCCTCTCTGACGACATCCCAGGTAACTCCTCCAGAAACATGTCCACAAACTCTCTCACCACCGGAAGGTGTTCTAGACCTTCCGTTACTCCCTTCTCATTTAGTGCAAGGATCGCATAAAGCTTGCACCCCTTGCACATACTCTTCTGTAACTGTAAGGAAGAGACGAAGCTTAGGGAAAATCCCTGGTTTCGTCCTACAATAACATGTCTCTTTCCCTCGTCATCAACCAAGCTCAATTGTTTTGTCTTACAGTTGAGTATCACCTCATGCGACTCCAACTAATCCATACCAATCACAACATCATAAGATCCTAAGATCATGACGTACAAGTTGGCCCTCGTGATGAACTCTCCCAGGTTAAGGGCACAGTCTATAACCTTTCCTCCAACCTTCTATTTGGCTCCTGAAGCCATCTCTACNATCATGACGTACAAGTTGGCCCTCGTGATGAACTTTCCCAGGTTAAGGGCACAGTCTGTAACCTTTCCTCCAACCTTCTATTTGGCTCCTGAAGCCATCTCTACGAAGCTAAACTCGTCCTGTTCGACTGCCTTTACCTTAATCCTTTTTAACGCTACACCAGAAATGAAACTCTCGATAGCACTGGGATCTATCAAAATACTAAGTGTCTGGTCAACGACAATACCTGTCATCTTGAGCACAGTCGACTGGTGCTCTGCCTGGCAGTTATTCACCGCTGCATGAATCCGATGGGCCTTGTCCATATCTCCCACTGTAGTGGGTCCGACTGATCTATACACTCTGGTCCTCTCCACAGGACAGTCGTACTCGTAGTGTGGCTCCCCACACATCCAACACCCCTTCTTTGGCCTAGAAGTCCTGGTACTCGAAGTAGAAGATGACGACCCACCAACCTAGAACCCTGGTCTGTGCTGTTGAAGATGCCTAAACTATTGCTGTTGCGGGCGACACTGCTGCTGATGCTGTGGTCCCCAATAAGGTGTCCGCTGCTGAGGTGGCAGTCATCGGGGTGTGGTGAAAGTGGATCCCCTCTGGAAGCCATGATATCCCAACGTATGTCTCACTGGTGTCTGGCACTATTGTGTTCTAGATGAAACCTGCCCTGCTGGTCTCGCTGGAGTCCTCATCTGACCCCCACTAATAAGCTCCTCCTCTACTATGAGGGCCTTCTAGACGACATCGTGCAAGGTTTGAGGCATAAAAATCCTAACCTTTGCATGGAGGCTGCCGTTAAGGCCAAACACGAACCTGTTTACCTTAAGTTTTTTCGTGTTAAGGTGTGGAGCATACCGGAGCAGCTCCATAAACTGGGCCTCGTACTCGGGCACCGTACGACCTCCTTGTCGTAAGGCATTGAACTCATTGAGTTGACACTCAATGAATTCCTATGAAATGTACCTCTCTCAGAACCATTCCTCGAATAGTTCCCATGAAATGTCTTCGACGACCATGTTCAGCTACGACAGGAGCATCTTCCACCATAGAAGAGCGCTCCCCTTCAGTTGAAAGACTGCCATGCGAACCTTCATGTTGGAGGTATAATCGCAAAGTGCGAAGCACATCACCATGTTCTCCAACCATGCCTCGGCGAATGCACCATCCGGGGCACCAAAGAACTCAGGAAACTTGACCTTCTCGAGTTCACGATGAATGCTACTAGTAACAGTCGGTGCGCGTGGTAGAACCTCAGCGGGTGCCGACGCCCTGGCCTCATCTCTGTCCAAACGACTGATCACTGCCTCAGACATGCGTTGAAAGGATCTCATCATTCCGATTACATCGCCAACTGCTATCTGCTCAAGCCCGAGAACCTGCTCGTCTCCTTCGGGGTTGGACCCCTCAAGTGTGGATGCTACTAGAGGCATCATGCCTCCTCCCCTAACACCCCGTCGTTTTCCTCCACGATGTCCTCTAACCATGATTACCTCTACGCACACAAGTCAACTCAATTAGCAATAGTATAATCGAATCATAACAATGAAAGCCGTAGCAATCCCAAGTCGCGGGTTGAACCCACTCTGATACCATATGTAACGATCCTCCTCGTTACGACGACAAACCTCTTATAACAAGTGGATTTTTTTTTTTTGTGTGTGCGTGTGTGCAAGGGTAACAAGGCATTTGACTCAGAGTCGCCCTACAACGACGAACATGGCACATGCAATGCAACAACAACATAACGACCTAAGACGCACATCAATCATCTGCAAGTAATGAACGACCATCAACCAACAATAAATAAGACTGACTACCCATCCGTCCTACCCTGCAATGGTTAGGACCTCCAAGACACATAAGCAACTCTCAAGCCCAGGTTCCCATTGATTTTAACCATTTAAGGTCTCAGGGTTGGTGATTGTTCTGAGGAACATGGATGTGTCTACATCCCGCCCGACACAAGCAGACCAAGCACACAAAAGTTTACGACCCAGTACAACAGTAATTAAACAAGGACTACAATCCTCATTCCATCGCACAACTTTAGATCATAGTTTGTCATCAAAGTACCCTCTAAATTAACATTCAAGGACCTTATTGGGCAAGTCAGATCTCGACTGGTTTTAACATTAACCAAATAATTAATCCTAATTTTAATCAAATAGTGAATAGTTAAAAATTATCATTTAAAGTGAAATTTAACATTTAATTTACAATCACAATAACTAACACAATATTCTACAATCAATTGACTCATTCATTAATTATAAATAAAAATGAATAGTTTATGATTTATCATTTAAGGAAACAATTAACATTTTATCTATAATTATAATTCAATAAATAACGCCACATTCTAAATCATTAAACTCATTCAATGTAGAATTCACATTAACTTGCATTCATTAATTATAAATAAAAATGAATAGTTTATGATTTATCATTTAAGGCAACAATTAACATTTAATCTATAATTAATAATTCAATAAATAACGCCACATTCTAAATAATTAAACTCATTCGATGTAGAATTCACATTAACCTTCATTCATTAATTATAAATAAAAATGAATAGTTTATGATTTATCATTTAAGGCAACAATTAACATTTAATCTATAATTAATAATTCAATAATTACGCAACATTCTAAATCCCTTTCACGCAGCGTATAAAATTTAACATTATCAATAACTCAATGATCTAACTTATAAATCAAAAGCCAATAATTAATTGGCGCGACGAACCAACGCTTAAAAATTCATCATTGCAATAATTTAAATCCCTTAAAGAAAGCTGTAGAAATTTACATTAATGTTACACCATAATTGCGCCAGCCTGTATAACTTAAGAGCAATGAATGATTACAGGAAAATAGTGTGGCAGTGGAAACCTGTCACCCCGCAGTCAGAGACACGTAGAACTAAATCAATGCTGTCCACTTGACAGACTCAACACTGTCCAGGGATGGGAAGGGCGAAGGCTCGCAGTCAAGGGAAAAACACTGGCTGAGCAGAGGTAGGGTTATTGTTGAGGCAAAAATAAGGAAATCGCTGCCAGGAGAGTAACTCATCTGCCAGGAAACTTTACCCACTTCCAACAATGATTCAGTGTAAATAAAAATTTATGTTGGGAAACAAATAAAAAAGAATTCATTAGATTCTCCGCCTTGGGAATGACACCACCTAAAAGTAGAAGGCTAGATGGGTCGACTGCACTCTGGAAAAGGAGGGGCGCACCATTCTACTACTAGACTACGCATAGGTCATCCCATGTGCACGCGAGACTGTGCTGCAGGATAAATTCATGGTTCCTGGGTTAGCTAACAACTGGAGCGTCCCACCTATCGATCGGAAGGCCCTTCGTCCTAAAACAACTCATAACTAAAGTCGACTTGATAACAGGCCCCTCCAACGATAATCAAGAGGTAGTAAAGCTAAGATTTTTTATTTTCCATGAGAGGAACACGTCTTGGAACCTTCCTATAAACAAAAGGATAGGAATTTCAAATAGGAGAATGATAGATTTGACGTTAGAAGTATTCAGTAACTAGCTAGCAATGATAAGCCTTCGTCAACTATCGATATTGTCATTGCCCAAGGTAAAAGAAAAGAGTCAGTTACTTCATTCCCATGACGATAGGACTATGGATACAATGTCAACTAAATTCAAAACCTTCACCCAACTATAGTGTATATTATCTCACGCTCTGGTTGACTATCATAAAGGTTTAATTTTTTTTCCAAAAACAACCCACAACCTCTCATTCTGATGATTCCTAAGGATATACACGCAAAATTAGTGATAGGAGGATATAAACCATTCTACAATTTTAAGAATTTACAACCAACTTTTGAGATTGAATGATTAAGTAAAACACTCAAATCGAGCGTCGATTCTGGTCTTCTACACAGATAGATAAAATTACCAATTTAAAAAGTCAAATCCTGTGAAATAATCATTTAACCGGAGGCAATAAAAAGGGCTATAAAACTGTATCTGAATTCCTGGTTAGTAGCTATGTGGCAAGGTTTTGTAAACGTAAAATAAAATTTGAAACGCTAGGAAGTACACCCACGTTGCCATTTTTGGAACAATTTTAAACAGAAAACGTGGTAAAATTCCGGAATGCAATAAACTCTTAGCTTCAATCAGCCAAAGGTAAAACACTACCCTTACCCACACCTGGAAGTAACAGGATAGACAGATGTGAAAATATTGAAATCGAAGTGCTAAACTGTCCCCCCCTTCTATTATTTAAATCTCTCAGAAGGAGAAGAGATGTCGGCCGGGTAAAGGAAGGACGCAGGGCAGGAAACCTTCAATCAATAAAACATAGAATGAAAAAATTGCCATACAACACACCAGGAGGGGATTTACATTATGTCCTTAACATTTCAGTGAACTGGCTGAACAACCATCCCGAGAATAAGAGATTAAAACAATTATCTAGAAAAAGTATAGAGTAGACCGACCATTCAATCAGGGGAGACGTTCTGGTTAAGCAAAACCTATAAGAAATAAAAAGGACTAAACACTCCACAACTCGCCATCCAGCGCAAAAGAAGAGATCATGGTCATCATAAACACTAAATGGCCGGGTCAACGAATCAGGGGCAAGACAACAATCAATTTACCTACTCACTACAAAATGCAGATCTGAATCATAATTCCTACCACATTTTAATCATTCAAGAAAGAAACATACCTTTGCCTTTTCTCCTTCCCTGAATGTCGTCCGCGCGCTCCGTCCCGCTCTTGCTCGCCGACCGTTGAGACTACACCGGTACCTCCTATCCAATCGCTAGGGGTACTCTGCTTCCCCCTTAGCCCTCCGAGCCACAAAGAGGCCACACACTATCCAGATGGTACATCTAGCTCCCAGCTCGCCTCGCAAGGCCGAGCTACCACTCCTATGGGAGTTGAGAAAGCCCAACTCTCCACAAGTAATCAGTCAAGTCACTATTCTGACAGCGTAACGTTATGCTAACAGTCAATCCCCTACTTCCTCCTCCTTCCTCTCTTTTATAGAGTTTTAGAACTTCCCAAATTTCCCTAACTCTCATTTAATTTAAGTTTTAATAAAAATCTTCTAATAATTCTCCTTCGTACAAGTGTCGTCCATCCCCCACTTTCCTCCAATAAATATTTTCTTTAAATTAATAAATGTTTATTTCCCTCACCCACCTAGAGTTGCTCCTAAATTTACTCCTAGGTGTTCCTAGATTCCCTTACAGGTTTAAATACTTTCCCTAAAATGAAGTTGCTAATTTAGTTCAATTTAGAAGGTTCTTAATTGCAGATTCTTTACTATGGTGACCTCGCTTTTTACCATAAGTTCCCCTTTTTCCCTTATTATGTTTCCTCCATTCCTTAGTTTCCTAATTTTTATTATTCCCTTCTTTCCCATTTTTATTAGAGTCCAACGGGTTCCATCGATGCCTCTGCATCCTCAAGGTCCAAAACCCTTCACACTCAGTAAAACCGAGTCAATAGCACCTGCCTATGTGAATGCAGAAAAACATCATGTCATCTATCATAACACATCATAATCAAGGACACATGTTTTAATATCATAATAGTCCAGATCACTTGCGAGCAAGTGTCCTCAAAGAATAAGTTTTCTCAGTGCCCCAGAGCGGGATGTTGCACATAGGTGGCTTTGACTAGAGTTTGAAGAAATCATAGGTAGCATATTTTCGTTCATGTTAGTAGTCTCTTGTGCCTGTACATTAGGTACCTAGTTTTAGTCATTCTCTTAATGGAGAAATAACTAATTATATGAGGATATGATAGGTTTTATGATATTAATTATAAGATTATAAATTATAAACACTTTGAATTTTCTCAGTATTTCTCCATAATTATATAGAAATAATACAACCCAATTCTTCAAATCCATATATAATATAACAAGATTGATGAGTGACTCAAAAGGGGTTTATGTTTTTCCCAGAGCCAAAATTCATATGATTTACAATTGTTTTCAAGGTCAAAATAGGTTTTCTATCCTTCATTAATCCTTTTGTCAATGCTATAATTTCAATTAAACTTGTGATTAAGGTAAAATCCAAGATATTTATATGAAGAAACTTCCTCTAAGTTGTTATTGGCATGTATCCTAAAGGGTTAGCATATGTAGGTGTCAACTTCCATTAATTTTTTATTATATTTTACCTCCCTACAATAATGGTGTTAGCCATATGGGATAGAAAGGGATAACTACCCTTTTTCCAAGGATGCTTATGAAGCAGAAAGGATGAGTATTTGAAAAAGGTGGTAGGGAAGGTGATAAAAGTGGAAGAAAAACAAGAGTGTGGGTTGGCTGATTGGGAGGATAAATAATCTTTGAAAATTGAAGAGGACTTAAAACTACTTTATTTGTTATTCACATATTACTTTGTTGTATCATGTCTTTGTTGTTTGTGAAACTTTAGACATGGAGGGATATGATGTTAGGTTTAATAATAAACAACAAATAAACTCAAAACTATATCAAGCAAGGGAGTTAGGGAGTTTATAGTTAAGAAATCCCTTAGTATAAATATGGTTCCTTTATGTAACAATTAGGTATAAATCCCTTAGTGGAAATCCCTTAGTTTATAGTAAAATTAGGTCCCTTTATGTATCACTTAGTGGAAATCTCTTAGTTTATATTAAAATTAGGTCCCTTTATGTAACTTTAGGTGACCATAAAATATTTCACAGTAATGTATTTAGTTCAACTATATCCACAACTATTCAACAATTTGTCCCTAAATCTCTCAAGTGATCCAAATATATAATATAACATTTGCACAGTTCATATGTTATATAATATAACATTATCACAAATATAACATTTTCTCCACCTCATCTTAATTTATATTAGGAATGCGAACAAACCTCAAACCCATCCCATGTAACATGACAATAAAATAATTAGTATAAAAACTCAATGCCATTTAAACAATGCTAATGGGGAGTTTAGAGCAATGGCATATAATCCATGTTCATGCAAGAACTTCACCTCGTTGTGATTAAAACATGTTGACGTTATTAGTGGGTGTGTGAGGTTATGAAGATTAAACTCTTTGTTTTGTGGATTCTAATGCATTACATTATATGTGGTCTTTGTGGATCCAACCATAGGAAAATTTTAAGGAATCTTAAAGAAATGTTCTAATACATTTTTTTAGTGGATCCAACCATAGGGAACTTATAAAGAATTGATTTCACTTGGTGAACCCAACTTCTGATTTCAATGAATTCTTTGTGTGGGTTTTATTGATTATTATGAAAATATTGTGATTTTATCTTCCGTCCCTTATCCTTTTATTCATCAGGCCGTTCCTGAGCATTCGACCAGGGGTTGAATCGACGGTTGTCACTTCGGTGTTTAAAGACCTATAGATTTAAATGCCCTGCTTTTCTGTGCATGGATGATGAGTGAAGGATAAAATTTTTCCCTGTTGTCTATCCCTTACTTATCTTTGAGTTGATTGATTCATGGCTGAATGATTAGTCTTTGCTCTTTCTTATGAACGAGTACACTTGTAGCTTGATTGATTAAAACTTCGATTTCTCTCTGCATTTTTAATTGCTTGAACTTGTGTACATCTCTGCATTTTTATTGATAAAATCTACATTGTGGATATATATTGAGGAGAGATGTCGACACGAGATTCTCCAAACATTCCTCGCAAACGCTCTAGGTTCTCCCAAGAAGGAAGAACAAGAACTCCTTCTTCAACTGAGACTCTGAGTGACCAACACCAATCTCGTCAGAGGATATTTTCAAATGAGTATGTGAATAGATCAACTGCAGAACCTACTCAAGCAAGTGCTATGGATGCGACCTTCTTAGATAGGTTGCGCATTTATACTCCTACACCCGAGAATGTAGGGAATACCTCTGGACAAGAGAACATTTCTGGTAATTTTATTTGATTTTGTTTATTTTTGTTTTATTTTTTTATATTTAAATTTATGCGAAGTTAAATCTTGTAGTTACTTTCAAATGTGTGTGTAGACAATCAATTTAGAGCAAAGAACGAAAATGAAAGAGAGAGTGGTTGTCACAAAGATTCAAATGTCGGTGTAGAGGGTGAAGGTGGATTTAGGAGACCGTGTTATCAAGGAACATAATATTACATGCCTACGTCTACCTATCCTTCGGATGTTGGTGATGAACTTCCCTGGGAAGGGATTACTGAAGCAATGAGGCTTGAGCGATGCTTAGGTGTTAAAAGGAGGTTGGAAAATGATTCAATGGTCTTGGAACTCCCTCAGGAGAGTAAACAAAGCTTGCAAATTGTTTTGCATTCATTGAAAAACTTTATGGACACATATCAGAAAATGGGGCCAACCACTAACAGTTTTGTCGATCTAATGAGGTAGCGAAAGTCAGAGGTGATGGGACCTGATAAATGGGAGGCAGTAAAAAATAGATTTTCAAAAGAAGACGTCATTTCGATGTTCAATTTCAAAGAGGACCCAAAGAAGAAGATGTTGAAGGTGCAATATTTTAAGCACCTTGACATTGTAGGACATCTGTATAACAAATTTTTGGCAGCATATGAGAAATTGTTGTGGAATGATGAGGTTCCACATTATTTTGAAAGACACTTTTTTGTAGAGTTTTTCTTGCACATGCACCCTAATTATACTAGTCTACTATCCAAATATTATGGGACTGGTAAATGACATAGATATGATCACAAAGGGGCATATCGAAGTGCAACATTGTTGAGGCCTGCACAACCTTTAGTAACTCGCCTAACAGGGGAATTTGCTTCACATTCAAAGTTGTAGGCTACATCAGAGGTTGGCAAAGAGACCAGGAATGTAATCAGAGAAAATTTGGAAGCGATTTTTTATGGTGTTGGTTTTGGCATGAACCGTCAACAAGAGGAAACCAATTCTCGGGCCACATATGTTTATAAAATAGATGCCGAGTTAGATACCATGTCAGAAAAAGATGTTTTGGAGTATGGAATTTTTTTTCGGGATGGTTGGAAGAAGGCCATTCAGAATGATGACCCGAACCGCAGATTGGTATGTGTTCTAGTTAAGAAAATTTTGACCCATTTTATGATAGTTTACTTCTAATTCTAGATTTAGATATCATTATATCTATAGAAATAATCGAGTTGTTGTTTCCATTAATTGCAGTTTGGAGATATGTTAAATGAATCTCCAATAAGTAGGGGACTTGATTCAACAAGTTTAAATTTGGATGGGTTGAATAAGATATGTATTTTCTAATAGTTTTTCAATCTCCATTCTTTTGAATAAGATATCAACAACATTTATAGTTTTGTATAATTGTGAACACATTGAGTCCTAGATTTAGTTCTTAATTGTGTTGTTCACAGATCCCTATTCCATCTCCTACTACTTGGGCATGCTTGTTTCAATTATCATTGGGAGAGTTTGAAGAGGGTGAGAGTTTACATGTATCATTTAATGTCTTAAAATCATTTAAATTTAATGTGTTATAATCATTTAAATTTAAATTTTCAAATTTTCAAATTTGAAATGTGTTATATAGGATAATGCGGAGAAGAAAGTATCTGAGAATGTGCTTGGGATGGAGATTGGGATTGAGGAGGAAGCAGAGGAAGCACCCAGATTTGGGAAGGATATGTTCATTCATGATGATTCATAAATGTATGTTTATGACTTTTATCAATTTTTTATTTTCTCAAATTTTTAGTTTAGCCTTTCCTATTCAACGCCTTGATCAATTATTTTGAAATATATAGAACCCCTAGATAAGTTTATCGTTGTTTGAAATGGTGTACATTCAAACTTATTTAAGGTTATATCATGATGAAAACCTAATTTTGAACTTGAACATTTGAATATTTGAGAACAGACTCTATCCCACATCAGAAAAGAGGAAGTTTCTAAATTTTCTTCGATTGCATTCCTTGCTTTCTTGTCCAATAATGGCGTAGTATGGACATTTGTGTTTTCTACATACAACGAAGTGAATTCCTTCTTGCTAGGGTATTGTCAAACTCTTAAATAAATTGATTACTAATCACAAAAACCAACATTCAATTAGATTTATAAATAAGCTCACACATATCGTATATGTGAGCTAGCTCACACATAATTTCAAAGAGAATTTCATTATATCTAATATGAATACATCCCATTTAAATGGTTTTTGAAGAATGACTTAATATACAAGTGCAAATTTTTGTTTTCTTCATGTACATGCAAGATTATATGAGAACATCTATTCCATCGCAGAAAGAGGAGATACGCATTTTTCGAAAGAATGATTTTTAAAATGGAGATTTGCGAACTTTTTTTTATATAATAAGTAGTTTTTTGGAAGAATGACTTAATATGAAGATTTATGAGTCCTTTAGTTTGAAAGCGCATCGTGGAATTTGATTATATGACCACTGCAGAAGAAGAGAGAAGTATTTAACTGCTAAGGAGATTAGTATTTTATTGCTGTGTAAATATGATCAAATAACATCACCTGGGATGAGAATTTCTGAAGGATTTGGGACCTTATCCACAAGGATAATTTCACCTAAAGGATTTGGGACTTTATCCACAAGGAGATCAGTATTTCATTGGAAGAATGACTTAATAGGGAGATTTGTGAATTTTCTTCATACACAATTCTATATTTATTTTTAGATTATTATCTAACTCTAACTCACAATTTGTTTTACCAATAACACAATAACATCACCTCGGATGAGAATTTCACCTGAAGGACTTGAGACCTTATCCACAAGGAGAATTTCACCTGAAGGATTTGAGACTTTATCTACAAGGAGATAAGTATTTCATTAGAAGAATGACTTAATATGGAGATTTGTGAACTTTCTTCATACACAACTCTATATTTATTTTCAGATTATTATCTAACTCTAACTTGCATTTTTTTTTACCAAGAACATAATTTTTCTCTTTAATTTTTTTTAAGATTTTAGATAAGATTTACAAATTGTTTAAATCATGTACTCTTATTTTGAGAGTAACTAGATCTTAAATCTATTTAACTGTGGTTGGGTATGTTATTATTTCTTATTATTTATTTAATATTTAGTTACAATATATATGTTAATATGTGTTATTTGTTTTTTTATTATGTTTTTTAATATGTGTTATAGATGTCTAAATTATATTTGGTGGAAAATATATTTACAATATATTTTGTGAGAAAGAGTATGTTGGAGGATGACACTTAACTCTTTTGGTATGTATGTTAATTTTGTTTTAATTACAATTTTTGAATTTTGTATTATTTCGCATGCCTGAATTGTAAATTTTTAATTTTTGAATTCTGTTTTTTTTGTTGGTTTGAATTGCAGGTATGAAGTGATCTTAAAGCGATGGCTTAGAGTGCATAATTTTGGAGTTAAATGTCTTAGTTTTTGTTATCATCCTAAAATGGATGTGGAACTTCTGTATTTTATAGTGTAACTATTCAGACTTTGATTATATATATATATATATATATATATATTTCATAATTTTGAAATTCAAAATAACAATTTATTTCTCAAAGTTGATGGAAAAAAAGTGGCAAAGTTAACTAGTAATGAACTAATATTTTGTATATTCTCCCTTTTACAATGCATTGAATTAAGCATCAAACTCTTAAATACTTTTCTGCTATGTATTAATTTAAATGTTTCATTTTATGTTCACTGTGGACTGTCAAAAATATGATTCCATTGTCAAAAAGTGACAAAAAGTTAACTAGTAATGAACTAATGTTTTGTATATTCTCCTTTTTACAATGCATTAAATTAAGTATCAAACTCTCAAACACTTTTCTGCTATGTATTAATTTAAATGTTTCATTTTATGTTCACCGTGGATTGTCAAAAATATGATTCTATTGACATATCATTAAATAATTTTGGCAGAATAATTTAAACAGATTAATTATATATATATATATATATATATATATATATTTTTTTTTTTCTAGTTACTAATGACCCTGTTGGTTACATAGATGCACTTAACCAATAAAAAAAATTAAAGGAAAAACTGAAGGAAAGATATGCATATGAGATGTATTAAATAAATTGGTTTACATAGATGCACTTAACTAATAAAAAAACTAAAGGAAAAACTAAAGGAAAGATAGGCATATAAGATCATATATGTACTTAACTAATACAAAAACTAAAGGAAATATATGCATATGAGATCTGTTAAATAAATTGGTTACATAGATGCACTTAACTAATAAAAAAAATTAAAGGAAACATAGACATATGAGATTTATTAAATAAATTGATTAAATAGATACACTTAACTAATAAAAAAAATTAAAGGAAAAACTAAAGGAAATATAGACATATGAGATATTAAATAAATTGGTTACATAGATGCACTTAACTAATAAAAAAAACTAAAGGAAAGATAGACATATGAGATCTGCTAAATAAATGAAAAGCAAAAATTAAAGTGAAGTAATACAAGAATGTGCTATTATTTATCTATTTAAGAATACTCAATGTCAATAATACAAGAATGTGTTGTTGTTTATATATTTAAGAATATGCAAATTCAATAGATGGACAAGAAAAAAGTGAACTGTCAAACAGACAAGATTGTACCATTGCATATCTATTTAAGAATATATGATAGTAGAAAACATGTTAAACCATGCAAAACTTATTTGACAATATATGGTAGTAGAAAACACTTTAAACTATGCAAAGCCTATGCTGGTATGAACTGCACTAAAATGAAATTTTTTTCATGATCTACCAATTTCCTTTCAGAAAACTTGTGTTTGATTTTGGAAGAAGGTAACCAATGTGGAATTCAAAGGAGGAGGTATGCATTCAAGAATTGTGTTTTAAACATTCCGAGGAACAACACATACCTCTTGTACAACTCAGATAACATGTATGAAAGAGAATTACATTAGGAAAATGATTTGCAGGCTATGGTTTAATACTATTCACATAAACCCACATTTTTGTGAGGGTCTTCACTTGACTTTAGGCAAGGTTGTAAGGGTCTTCACTTGAATTGATATTATTACAATAGAAAATATAATATATGTTTAACTTTTTTTAAAATTAATGTAATATTATTAAAATAAAATGGAAAAAAATACTATTGAAAAAAGTAAGTGTTCAATGGAAATGGTGTTTAACAATTTTTTAGTTTAAAATAAAATGCTCATACAAGAGGTATACAACTCAATTTTGATTGGTGTAATGCTCATAAAATAATTTTTATTGGTGTAATGGTTGAAAAGCATAGATAAAATATGGTTGAACCATATTTTATCTGTGTTTTTTTAAGAATGATCTGGAGTTTTTTATACATACCATTTTTATAAATATCCAATTTGGAAATATGGTTGAATATAGTCAAAACAAGTCATCAAATTCTGGAATGTACTTTCAATGAAAAATAAAATTTTTGGGAATGTACATGTGCCACTTGTTTAAAAACATCGTAATGGTATTTCATCTTCAATTATTCATTCATGATCGACTTTGGACATTTTCTATTTTCTATCTTTTTTTATTTATTTTTATTGAACTTCTATTAACTTTATGCGCGCTGCACATACCAAGTGACTATATTGACAACTTGTGACATCTGACTGGTAGTCTTGAAAGTGAACATGAGTATCGGTTTGATGGGTTTCTTGAAAAAATATCCTTTCAATACAATGGATGCTCTTTCATATATAAAACCGTTATCCTCAAAATCTTCTAGTAGCCTCATATTTTGTTCTGTGCATCACATCAAATAATATTTTACATTTTCAATGTTGTCTATACGTACAACCATGGAAAAAACATCTCCTGCAAATAATTGGATATATTGGACAATAAATAATTCGTGTTAAATTATCACACAAGTACATCTACAAGTTATTTGAAAAAATTTAAACATAAAAATTACCTTCTCTAACAAGATCAAAAACTCTATTGCCATCAATTGACACTATAGTTTCAAATGATTCCATCTCGTCTGAGCTTGCAAGTGGCATTTTCCCTTTTACATTAAGTTCAGTGTGTCTCCAAACTTTAACATATCCTTCACTTTTGTTCTCACAAATATCTATGGATTCTGTGTCTTCTATGAAAACTGAACAAAAACAAGACTCATTTCTTCTATCAAATGAAAACCCATTTTGAAAACTTTTTGTTTTAAATAAATGTATTTTTCGTGTCCCAGGTATTGTATTGGCATCATATGAGATTGATCTATTTACATCTTCGATTCCAACATACCAAAAAAACTTGGACAAGACAAAAAATTATTAACTTGAAATCTCTCAAGAAAATGATTGAAGATTGAATATAAATTTGAACACATTCAAATTTATATATCCTGTGTACATACATGTAACATTTATATATAGACACACCTGTGCACATCCCTTGACGAATTATATTCATGGATTAGCACCATTTTGCACCATTCAACAACTTGTTCAGCGGATTCAAATTGATCGGCATGAGGGTTCATCTGATACCTTCGAAGTGCTCGTTTTACACATGCCCTTGCACAGTCATGCTCTCCTTTTCCATGAACAGTCTCAAAAAAATTCCAACAATGTGTAATGTTTAACTTTTTATGAAGATGACATAACCAATAGAATGGCCGTGAAGATTTGAATTGACCCGTACACCCATCTGACCATATCCAATGTCGATCGAATCCGATTTCACGTTCTTTCAATGAATCATAAAATTTATCAAAACAATGTTGTACATAATGTGTGTCGTGTGCTCGATCATCATTTATATAAAAGTGATATTCTTTAATAACATGTCGATTGTTGTTGGTGCTTTATATGTTATCAAGAATCAATTGAATATGTCTATATAGAATGTGGACAAATATCGTGACTTGATCAGAATGATAATATTCACTCTGTATTTCTTTTTGTGCACCGAATGTGTAATTCTCTGCAAAATCAACTATAAACAAAGTTGTCCCTGGTGGAAACACTTCACGGGATTGTTTGAATTGCAGGTATTGCCATCGAGCTCTATGTGAATGCTTGGTGTATTTATAAATTTCTTCCTCAAACTTTTTCAAAAAATCTATCACACAGATTTTATCTACCTTCAAATCAATCCTTTTGGAAATAACATTTGAAGAATGTGGAGCCGTGCTCTTGATATATTCATATCTCTTCCAATTGACTGTTATATTAGAAAATGATTGATCATTCATATCAATATGATACTTTGAATGAAACAAACTTAGATTTCCACAACGATCACATTTATTTCCACCAACACATTTTTTTTTGTAAAATAAATCATCATCTTCTCTTTCACATAGAATTTCAGATATAAAAGCACGGAATGTGGAAGGAGGAGGTGAAACCGGCCATAAATTTTTACCAAAATCCAAAAAAGTGTCGTAACACAACTCAAATTCTACATGATAACGACAACAAGAAGTGTCACGAACAGTGATGGGTCTAACAAACCATGGTTTTTGTTGCACAAATGTATTGATGAAAATTTTAACTTCTTTGTGCTCTTCTTTGAACTTATTGAACAACTCTATTTGTGTCATTGGCAATATATTTTTTGGATGTTCTTCATTTATTTTTCGTGCTATTCTTCATTGCAACACATCCCTTGTATGTGGTGAAACACGAGATTCTTCCAATCAACAATTACAGGTCAATTCTTTAACATTTTCTGCAAGTCTATCTTTGTAGGGTTGTCTAGAAATCACTGTCCAACAAGCCAATTCATCATTTACATCTATTTGCAATCGAAATTTTCTATGTTTGTGCAATGTTTTTCTTGACTTTCCCATCATTTTTTCCATGTGTCATGTCAAACGATCTTTTATATTGCTAGATGAAACAATCGCTGTTTGTATCGCTCTACGTGCAACATGAACTTCTTCTTTTCGATATTTTCCAAAAGTTTTTAATACACTAGTTATATTGTTAAAGACATTCTGTTTCACCTTTGTATCCTTTGTTGACTTTTGAATACCCAATAATGATGTAGTTTCTTTTAACTTTATTGACTTCATTAGACAAAGTAAAAGTTGAGCTTGTATTGTTATTGATTCATCTTTGAAAAAAGTATTATACATATTCTTAGTTCGATATCTTATATGATGTAAAGATTTTTTCTTCCCAAATTTGTCAGTATCAACATTTTCTAATCTTTTATCATCAATGTTGATAGATTCTCCTGCATATTTCAATTTAAAGTTTATATTAAAAAACATAACCCGAACACAAATTCACTAAACTATATGTACTTGAGTGTTCATCTTGTATTATCTAAATTTATGTACATACTTATAGGTGATTCATCTTCTACTTCAATTTCGGTTTCAACGTCTTTTGCTTCAATTTTGGTTTCAACGTCTTCTGCTTCAATTTTGGTTTCAACGTCTTCTTTGACATTATGAGACAAATCTATTTATGTTTTTTGAAAAACATCAGATTGTAATTACAATTAATTATATTA
Organism: Picea mariana; assembly: GCA_032191745.1. Classification (NCBI taxonomy): domain Eukaryota; kingdom Viridiplantae; phylum Streptophyta; class Pinopsida; order Pinales; family Pinaceae; genus Picea; species Picea mariana. The sequence continues at coordinate 127,880 of JASDQU010735212.1, forward strand.
TTTACAATATTTTAAATTTGAATTCTATACTTTGAATTCTGTACTTTCTGAATATAGTCCCAATGTCTGTCGTGTGCTCTATCATCATATGTGCATGCATACCTGGTTGAACTTCTTCTTGTTGAAAATATCTATTGACATTATCATCGTTTCTTTCTTCAATATTTTCATGTTCTCGTTTCTTTCTCCAATAATGCTGTTTCCTTTGTTCATTTTGACAAGTATCATCTCGAGTGCGATCAAATTTTCTCTTACGCAAGCTTTTGTTTCCCATGACTTTTATAATTATCTGTAAAATATATGTTCAACAAAGATTTCACCTTAAAAAAATGCTCAACTTTTATCTTTCAACATATAAATTGTTATTCCAATAAAAACTTGAACAAACATCAATTACCTTATTTGAAACAAAAACCAAAAAGATGATTCAAAACTTTGTTTAGGTGCTCTAGAAAACCATCATGTATCGATATCAATCTTCTGATTAAGCCTATGGAACAGAGGGAAGAAATAAAGAAAGACAAAAATACAATTGCAATCAGTAATATAAATGCTTTGAAATCCCTATCCCCGAGCTCATATCTGTCCGTCCATCCGATGAATTGTGTTAAATGTGTTTGACCGAAAGCCCATTTATACAATTTGGCGCGGAATGAAACAATACGACGTGTATTTTAATTTTTTCTGATCGACGAAATTCGCTCAACATGCTTTCGTCCAAAAGAAGGTTTTTTCGGCCAAAAACCTTGGAAACCATTCAGTTTTGACGGTTTCCGTTAGAATTTAGTCTTTCGGTCGAAATAATATTTTTTCAGCCAAAAACATGAAATTGGGACTGAAAACAAAAACTAGAGAATTTCCCCAAGATTACCTGAACTTCGGAGGTTGCAGACTCCTGCAAATACTGAGAATTTGGTTTCGAAAGTGATGCCAACATTTCCAAAATAGAATCTACTTTCAATTCCTATAATTTGTTTTCATTTTCTTTATTTTTATCTAATGTTATTTAATTTTTAAAAAAAATCACTGCATAATATTTTCAGCAGACATTATGATTCGGTGAAATGAAATATCCGTATCTCTAAAAATGTACAGTGAAAAATTTAGAAAAAAATATATTCATAATCCTTAAACTCTTCTTTTCAAAAGGATATATTTAGATTTTAGTTTTAAGTAAAAATTAAGATAGATACAAGGTGTAGAAAAACACGTGTTTAAAATCTGCAACGTTTTCAGCTTGGTCAACTTAAAAAAATTCTAGAAATTATAATATTCATCCGTTAGATTCAAAATTATAGTCATAATAAAATAGAGTCTTTGTGGATTGTTGTGGTATATTTCGTTTCTTAAAAAAATAAGTTTAATAATAGATACATTGTTGTGGGAAAAAGTAACTCATTATCATTCCTTTCATGTTTAAGGAACATACTGTTAAACAATTGTCAAATTGACATATCAAATCTTGATAAATTTTTTTTGAAAAATAGTCACTGGAAAGCTAACAAAATTCTTCACAAGTTTTGGTTTTACTGTAGAGTGAAATTCTAAATAAAAAAAATACTTTTGTATGCTGAAAGTTGAAGAACTTGAGAAAATATAGTTTTTTTTTCTCATAAAACAAGCAAAAGTGTAACCCATCTTCATGATTTCACCCATGGTAGCTGTGGGAGGTATTTACCTCCACGTGTAACCCTGATGAGAATAGAATATTTTGGGAAGCAAGAAGAAACACTAAAGCATTGAACATAACCCTTGAAGACAAGTCAACGCAAGGAAATATTTAATATTAAGTATTTAGCCTCCAGAATGAGAAGTCGACCCATACAACTCAGGAAAATGGTATAAATATAAGTATCCAAACTTCATTTGGTACACAACAACTCAAAATTTCAGCTGGGAAGAAGTGCGCATTGCAAAAGCTGGAAAAGTGCGCAAGTCTGGGTAGTAGCTACAGTCGCAACTACTACAATATGTATTCTCAGTTTAGGCTTAGACTTTCTATTGGTTATGGTTGGACTTTTTGATCAGTCTTTCTTGGTGCATTAGCCTTGGTTGGCTATTGGTTTTCTTCCAGAATCATTCTCTATCAAGGTTAAGGTGCTCGGGGGTGGGTTCAGCCTATGGTTGGGTGACAATATTACTATATTGTCTATGGTTAAATGAGCACATCCATTATATTCTAATAGGTTATGGGCCCACACTATCTTTGTATAGTCTAACTACTGGAAGATAGATTGGGAGGATTTGCTTAGTTGTAGTTGTAGTTGCATCCAGTTTTTGCTGCAACAACAAAACCCTAACCCTCTCGTTGAGGCACCTTAAGTGAAGGGATTGACCTAATTTCTGGATAGACTAGTGCACCCTAGCCTAGCGCATCTCCTGATACTCTCAGTAAGATAAGACGTCAAGTTTGAGTTTTTGGTCAAAATCAAGGGTTGACCAAGTCAAAGCAGTTATGAATTACTCTATGAAGTTAGAAAACAAATTAGAAGGGGCTTCTAACTTCAGAGCGTGGAAGACAAGGATTGACCTCATCCTTGCCAAGAATAAAGTGTTGGATATCATGAAAGGAAAGTGTTATAACCCTAATTTGCACCAGACATGCTTACTTGGCATCAGGCCATCTCAGATTCCTTCTTTTCCAAAATACTGCTGAACAACTCTTCTTAAAAATCCCTTTTATAAAGGCCCATGCGCCCTGCTCCATTACTGCACGCGTATACATGCTAGCTTACCCAAGACAACCCACGTGTACCTAAAAAAGCACGAAAAAAGGAAAGTTGCTGACGGAACACACAGCTTTGGGTAAGTTAACTAAACCTTTCAGCCATGCATGGCCGATTATTTGACCAAATACCTAGCTCCTTCTAACCTATAAAATAAGGGGTAGGGGTCCCATTTGAAAGGAGGAGAATCATAGTAAAGAAACTATACCCGATTAAGCATTCCCTTTGTCCCAACCTTTAGCCATCCTTGTGCAAAGAGAAGTATAGAGAAAAGCAGTTGGAAGACAGTGAAAGAAGATCCCAGGACCAAGATCGAGGAGCAGTAGCCGACTTTATCATTGTAAGGTATCATTGTGAAGTTAATAAAAGAATTGCTTTTCCCATCCCACCATATGAGATTGTCATTATTGGAATATTGATTGTATGATTGATTAAATCTCTAACCCATTAGTTCATAGATCAAATGGATGTGGAGT
>JASDQU010735213.1:12190-22845 GCA_032191745.1 Picea mariana
CATCAGACCCTATTAGGTGTGCCAACCAAAGCAGGAAAGAAAAGACACAAGTAGAGGGATACATCTTGAGGGAAGCAAGAAAGAAAAGAACTCTTCAAGAGTTAGTATGATAGTGAAACGTGTTGATCTTACTTCATGACTTATGGAATCATTTGGTCCATTTTTATGAGCGCCTTTGTAAAGGATGTTCTTTCTCTTGAGTTACCCCTTTCTAGGCGCCACGTTTTTCCAAACTCCTTAACATGCCTTTTATCTTTTCCTTTTATTGATTTGCAAGTCCCCTTTATAAGTTTCAAGCATTAGCATTCATTGCTTTAGGACTGAGGCAAACACAAAAAGGGTATAACTCAAGTATGGATTGTGGACTTTAAATGTCCTTGCTATCCCATTTATTTCTTTCTTTCATAACATTCTTTCTTGATCATTTCTTACTAGAAGCTGCATCAACCTCAACATTCTAGCCCTTCTTCTTATGAGAGAATGAACCATGACCCATTACCGAAGTTTAGTACACTGTGACAAGCTCCATAATGGTAAGTGTTAAGTATGGGGGGGAAAGAGAATGTTACCCTTGTCAGAGCCCCCCAGTAATACTCCGTTACCTTAGGGGTGACAACAAGGGACTAGCATACAAATGATGGCCACCAAGGTGAACAAGGCAACAAGCATAACTTCTTGAGCTTATGATCCATTATCCAACTTCAACCAATGATCCTCATTCACATGCCTAGTATATTAAGCACAACACTTCATATGAAAAAAGGACTAATGTACCTCATGATAACGTTGGACCACCATCTCCCAAAAACTATGTTGATTGGATGTGATGAGCTTTGTTGATCAAGAATGAAAGAGGCATCTAAGAGGGGTTGTTGGGCTGCCATGAGTGGACATGTTGATCATCATCATCGTCGGGATCACTGTCTTCATTGTGGGCCCTCTAATTACCCCTAGCCAAGGGGGGGTAACAGGTCCTTCTAATGTGATTCAAGTAATCATTGATAATGCGGCAAATTGTAAGGGAACGAGAAAAATCATTGAGTGGGGGCATCCTCACATCTTTTGTTCTAGGTGTTTGATACACACATTCAACCTTTTGATGCATGATATTGTCAAGCATAAAGATTGTGGATGGATTAATGATTTGTACAAGAGAGGGAAGAAACTCATCAAATTTGTCACCTGACATACAAGGTTCCATTACTTTTATGGCACTCACTCTAGGTTGCAGATACTTAAGAGTGCCAAGACTAGGTTTGGTAGCTATTTCCCCACTGTCAAACGCTTATTAAGGGTAAGGTAGACTTTCGATGCTATGATGATGAGTGATGATGGGGATGACTTGAGCACTAATAGAGATAGTGCTAATGCAGTGAAGGAGATTGTTCTTGATAGTCATTTTTGGTCATAGGTTAGATATGTTTCGTAGTTCTCCAAGCCAATTTATAACATGATTCGGTTTGCAAGTTTAGATTGACCAGTCACTAGGGAGATATACGAGAAAATGGACACCATGCTAGGGAGGATTAAGGACATTATTTATCCTAGATATAATCATATTTGTATAAAGGTGGGAAAATGGTGGAAAAGCTAAATATTTCACTACGGGCCTTAGCATTTGTGCTTATACCAAAATACTCTCACATATCATGGCTTGCAACACAAGTGCCTAGTGGTGGGGTGAAGAGAAAACCACACCAAGATCCAAAAGTTCAACCTAGTTATACGCAAGCATTAGACAAACTAGTCCCTAATGAGGAGAAGTGTGATAGCATATGGAGATAATTGAGCCACTACATCAATGACAATGGTGCCTTTGGGACCAACCATGCAACTGGAGATCAAGGGAATTTGGCTTCTCTTGAGCGATGGAACATGCATGGCAATGTTGCCCCACAGCTACAATGTTTGGCAACACAAGTGCTTTCACAAGTGGTGAACACTTCTTCCGCGGAGAGGTGTTGGAGCAATTACAATTTCAAATCAGTGACCCAGGTGGATATCAATGGCCACCCACCTCTTCCACTGACCCGGATTCCAGATCAATGCAGACCCATGGGGCCTTCCAGTGTCCCATGAGATTCCAACGACATGGTTGTATCAGATCCCTCCCTAGGAGATGGATGAGATCCCCTAGGCCTCAACAACAAACTAGCTCCTCCAAACAGCAGCGCAGTGGACGATCCAGACATCCCACCAGTTCTCCCTCGGGACATCATACTATACTAAACTTACTTCATTTGGCCTCGGATGTTAGGAGAGATGATTTTATTTAATGACAAACCTACCTCTATGTTTGGTTCTTCTTATTTTTGGATCTTCTCCTCCTATACATCTCCACCCGTGAGTAGGTTTTTGGGCTTGGAGTTGAGGGTTGGTCATGCCTCTACTCTACCTTATTCTACTTTACTTTATGCATCTCATCTTTTATAAGAGACCTTTTGTTACTCCGATTTGTAATGACATCATTGTACTCAACATTTCCTTTGACCTACTTTTGTGGTCATCAATGGGACATGTTATCGCACAGTTTGTAGTTTGGGCAAAGTTCAACCCAAACAACAAGTGTGTGACACAATTGGGAACACTTATCACTGTCACCTCAATAGATGTCCCCCTTGTTTTAGTGAAGGAAAAATCCAACACAATGGAGGCTTCACGGGTGACCCTTAGGGGATTGCAAAGGGAGAAACAAAGGGCTTGAAGAATACCCCTATAGATCAAGGTCAAATATGAAAATGAGGCTTGAGGAAAAGCCTTTGGAGATGGTAAATGGTTGCCAAGGTTGTGTACCTACAACACAGTGTTTGAGAAACCAAAAACAAGACAATATATGATGATATAGGCCTCAAAACCAATGGGGAATCCGCAAGAAACCTTGTTATCAAAAAACTGCAGCAGTATGGAAACATATATCAGCAGTAAAGAAACTATGACAGCAGCAAATTAAACCATCAAAATCAAGTGTATGATGTTGGAAAATAAAGTTACCAATTAGTAGACAATCTTCCAATATTTAAACCAGAATTTGATAGCAAGAGAGGGCCGTTAATGAGTGTTATCAGCAGAATTTTATAACAGCCTTATGGATGTAGCAAACTTTTGCTACAGCAGCAAGTTCCAACCACTAAAATCAACAAGTAAGCCACCCAAACAATAGCTCTTAGACAGTAGCTCAATTATCCCAGCGTACAAGTAAATTTCAGTGGTAAAAAAAGTTAGAAAAGAGTATAAAAGAGTGAGTTTGTTGCATCCCTATTGGTTGTAGCTTAATGCTTGTTACAGCAGCTCAATCACTTCGCAAATCAAGACGCCCTTAAGGCACAAGATAATTTAAAGCATGTAAAATTTAAATCCAAACCTGAACAACTCAATATCTCAAAATTCATGTTTACCAATGCAACAATATTCAATCTCCAATACAAAGATTAGTGTCTTATCTATTGGGTAATGGAGTCTCTTGCTTTGAGCTAGGGTTTAGCAATCTTCTAGGGATGTAAGCACTTTTACTCCCTAGAGAAGATAAACCTTAGCAAGGTCTTCCTATAAAGGTGTAAGCCCTTTTACTCCTTGTAGCAATCCTTAAACCTTTTCAATAACAACAGAAAGAAATTCCTTGATGGAAGGTGTATGCCCTTATACTCCTCCAAGGTTTTGACAAAATAACCTTGAAATCAAGAAAAAACACACAAAATTGTAGAAATTCCTTACCTAATCCAAGAGATAGCATGCAAGACCCTTACTTATCAAAGATATTCCATTCAATTGCCAAGAACAAGCATCCAAGAGAAGTCGCTAGCCTTTATTCCACCAATAGACAAGTATTCCATCCATTTTGCACAAGAGACAAGAGATAGCGAATTGCCCAAGGAGGGCGAGAATTTCAGCCAAGAGTTATGTAATTCTCAAGTGATGAGATGTAAAATTGAAAAAGAGATGGTCTCTATTTATATGAGGCCATCTAAACCAATTTGTCCACATAAAATTGTCAACAACAAATTAAAAGAGGGTCGACCCCCTTTATTTGCCCTTACAACTTACAAATATAAAATTTACATAAAGTAAAACCCGAAAAAGGGTGACGTGAGGCCTAAAAGTGAGACCTTGAGCCTCAAAATGCAAATCGTTGGGCCTCCAAAGGCCATGTGCCAAGCTCTCAAGTGCTAGAGTGTCATGCCATGCATCTCCTTCCTTCAAAACACATCACATCACATCCAGAACCATCAAGCCCACCAAACCCTAGCCTCCAAATCACATCAAGGGCTTAGAAAGTGACGTCCTAGGCCTCCAAAGGCCAACGTCCAAGTGCAAAGGGCTATGATGTCATCCTCGAATGTTGTCAAAGTGCCTTCAAAGGCAACGTCCTCTATCCTTTGCACACAAAGGCTATGAGGTGCTCTACCCAGCATGTGGGGTATGGCACCCATCCTAGGGGTTTTCAACCCCCATGAAGGTCAAAATGGCATAATTCCTGCATGCATAGCTTTCACCTTGCAAGGTCATGCAAAGACAAACAAGTACGCCCTCCAAGGGTCCACAAGTCACATGTATCATGACAAGTTAGCCACATTTAATAAAAGAACCACCCAAACTTGTGCATTAAATCCCCCCTTTTCAAACTAAACAAATGCTCAAAGACCTTATACAATTTGTCAAATTTAAGTATGGGAGGGTTGTCATGGTGCCTTATTGAGTAGACCAACCCCCAAGTCAAGGAGTCTTTCCCAAGAAGACCCTCTCGAAGTCATGTAATGGATATGAGGTGGATGGGGGCATGGGGTTTTGTTAACCCCTAGATTTTTACCCTTGAAAATCTTTAGGGTTTAGAGCCAGCATGCACTATTTTGGCTGGCATTTTGAGATTCTCTCAAAGTTTAACACTTGTGTTGAGAAAGAGGATGGTTCCCATCATAGGCAGGTATATGATCAGTATAGGGTTATTTTGTTCAACGTTAGAGTTAGCTTGGTTTCCCATGCATTTGTGAGAGATGTCTACATACAACAGTTGTTGCTACTTTTAGGAGACACAGTTTGAGTGGATCTCTTGAGATTTTGGAGCAGTTTTGAGCACACAAGGATGGTCCTTGCATGATTCTAGGCCCGATAGCACTTTTTCGGGCGACATGCAAGAACTTTCTTGTTTTTAGCAGTTTGAGCTCCAGGCCCCAAATTCAAATTTTGAGCACATGCTATTGATCCTTGAGACATTCCGAGTCTTTTGGGCCTTTTCCGGGATGACTTGTCACAAATTTTTACTTTTAACAGGTTGAGCACCAGGGCTCGCATGTCGATTTTGATTGCGGATTCGGATTCCTTACGGAAAATCAAATCCAACAAGTATAATATCATGGACATGCGAGGACTTTATATTTTTAGCAGTGCTCCTAGTCATCGCGAGGAATTTTGGAGAGTTTGGGTCAATTTCGACAAGTTTCGAATTTTTGGGACCGGATGGCTATTTTTGGAAATTTCTATTTTTTAGCAGTCATAGTCATCTCCAACAGTGACAAGTGGCATGCTCATATTTCGACATGTGATAAAGTATCAAGATGATGTGGCATGTACATGGCATCATGGACCAAGGGCACATTTTGTTGATGATTTCAGCTATGTGAGACATTCTCCAGCTTACAAACCTGTGAGATGTGGATCATTGCAGCTATGTGAGTCTTTCTCTAGCTTACAAACCTGAGAGAAAGCCCATAAGAAGGGTACATGGTTCCTACCTGAGACAGAGCTGGAACATAGAGATGACCTCCTCCATTCAGAGAGTTGAGAAGAACTCCAGATGATTATCCAGTGGGAAAGGCGATCTGTTGAGTTAGACGTGTCTGTGGCTGAGCACGAGGTGAACGTGTGAAATCCCATAGTGTTGGGTGCATCGTCATGTGAACAGAAATGAAGATGATATATTAGCCTCCTCTGAGCAGCAGAGTTGACGAGAAACTCCAGATGATTCTCCTGTGTGAGGCAGTGGGAAAGAAGATATGTAGAGTGGACGTGCCTGTGGACGAGCACAGGTGAACATGTGAAGATCTGGCTCTTCTGTGTAATGCAGTGAGCCAGAGATATGGACATCCCTATGGATGTGCCCCTAGTGGATGAGCATTAGTGGGTGTATTAGATCCCTTGCTATATTGTTCAAGAGTCAGACCTGCCTGTAACCCTAATTGTAATGTAAAGGGTACAGGTCGGCCCCACCTTAATGTGATTAGTAATAAATGTAAAAGATAATTAATCTGGTTAATATTAATTATATTATAAGCTAGTGAGGTCGGCCCTCTTGTGCCAATAGACATTTTTGTTGACAGGTTCAGTGTAGTATAAGTAAAGATAAATTCTTCATTGAGGAATAATATCTTTCACATGAGTTTGGAAATTTCAGCAAGTACATCCTCTTGGGAAAAGTGCGCACCTCTTGGGCGCTATTCTTCTAGGGTTTGAGGACCCTCTTGTGTGCTAGGTCTTGTTGGTGGTGAAGGTCTTTCTCTTGAAGAATATAGCAAAGGATTTGGCTGGGTTTTCTTCCCTTGTTGAGAAGGGTTTCCCAGGATNACCCTCTTATGTGCTAGGTCTTGTTGGTGGTAAAGGTCTTTCTCTTGAAGAATATAGCAAAGGATTTGGCTGGGTTTTCTTCCCTTGTTGAGAAGGGTTTCCCAGGATACTTCTTGTGTTCTTGTGCATAGTGTTTCTTCTTGTGATCTTGGTTGTTGCAACATTCTTGTTTATGGTTAAGACAAATGCAAATTGAAATGAACTACATGCTTAATCTAGCTTATTGAAAAATCAACATGGTATCAGAGCATAGGTCTTGAAGAACCCATTGCACAAACAACTTTCAACCATCTCCTCTCTCTCCTGCAAAAACTGTACGGCCCTCCTAGGGTTTCCAGAAATTCCATACGGCCTACCCTTCTGGGGGTTTTCAGCACCTGACACTTGGATGTTGGGGCTAAAAAGAACATAGGAGTGTGCGGCCTCCTTCAGCGCACCTCCAGCAAGCATCAGATTGCATTTTCAAGCTTTTTGACTTTTTGGTCCTAGGGTTTCGCTAATTTCTGCAGAAAATTCAGAATTAGGGTTTATGCAACTCCTTGAAGGAGTTCTTCAGCTCACCAGTGTTCTCCTATCTTTCAAAGGCTTATTGTTGGCAGTCATAAGTCCAACTAAACCTAAAAGTGCTAGCCTAGCCTAGTCGTTAGGTTTAATAGCCAAGATGACAAGGGTTTGTGAAAAATCCAAAAATGAGCAAAATCATGATAAGTGGAAAGCTTGATGATTCAAGCAAACTTAGTTCCAAGAACCTAAGACTTCAAAGGAAGACTTGTTGTGGGTGACACAAAATGTGACACTCTGACTACCTCCGTCATGAATATGTCAAAGGACAAAGATCAGCCATGTGCCATTGGAGAAATCATATCAACACCCTCAGGTATGCACTTGTATATATATATTATTTGTATCATTGTCATGAGGGTAATTGCAGGATGAAGGAACCTTTTGCTAAAGTCATGGATCCAGAGGGATCTCAGTGCATTCAGAGGAACAATACACTTGAAGTGAAAGACTCCAGGTTTGATTGTTGTAATTGTCATTCCTCTAACCCATATTTCTAAAGTTTGCTACATTACAAGTAGGTGTTGTAGATGGGACAATAATCGTTAAATTGTTTTGATTCTAGAGATGTACTCATTATTCTCCTTTAGGAGATACTCGTGCTTTGGTTCCTCTTGTTTTCTTGTTCCAAATAGGTTAAGAACAAAAGAAGATGCTTATCCTTCAAAGGGAGTCACTTGACTCAGAGGGAGTCAAAACTATTTGAGAAAGAGGAAGAATAGAACGATCATTAAGACAACCAATGCAATAATGCATGATCGAAATCTTTCTAGGATTCCATGGGCAGAAGCATGCATGACAGAGTATATGTTCACAACAAGAGCCTTCACCATACTTTGAAAAACATAACTCCTGAAGAATTCTTCACCGGAATGAAGCCTGAGATTGAACACTTCAAGTTAATTGGGTGCCCAGTGTATTTTCATGTACCCAAAGAGAAGAAGTCCAAGCTAGATCCTTTAGAAAGAAAGGATACAATGAATCTTCAAAGACACTCCAGATCAACATCCCTAGTCAGAAACTGATTGAGACAAGCAGAGACATTGTCCTTGAAGAAGAGATAATATTTCAAAGACCCAGAGAATCTCAGATGGAGATTGACAGTGAGACAAATACCTTCTCCCCCTTCAGCAGTTCAGAGGGAGACAGACATTATTCCAGTTGATCCAGTTTCTCCAATTGATATGTTCAGAGATATTCCAGTAGGGCAAAAAAGGCCTACCTAGACTCACTCTGCAAGAGGCAGAGAAACTTACAAGCCTCTCAAGGCACATCCCGAGAAAGCGAAAGAGATTTTTGAGCTATCCTTCAGTCATGAGCCACCTCATTAATGTTGAACCTCCTTGTCTTAGAGAAGAAACATGAGAACATGTATGGCAAGATGCCATAATAAAAGAATACCAGTATATCTTAAAGAATGATGCATAAGATGTTATTTAGGGACCAGAAGGGAAGTCTATGGTAACGTCCAAATGGATCTATAAGATCAAACATACAGCTGATGGAAGTGTCTAAAAATACAAAACGAGATCTTTAGCCAGAGGTTTCTCACAAACAGAGGGAGTTGTCTATGATGAGACACTTGATCCAATAAACCCGATACATTTCCATCCGTTCTACCATCCATGAGTTGGAAACTATATCAGATAGAGAAATCCTTGATGAGTTTGGATTTCAGCAAGAGTGTTGTTGATCCAAACGTATATTATTACAGTGTTAATGACCAGAGCCTGAGTTTGATGACCTATTCAGAAAGCCTTGTTGTTGGATACAAATAATCCTTGACTTCTAAATTCGAGATGAAGAATCCGAGTATGATGTACTACTTCTTGGACAAGAAGTATGACAGAGGACCAATGAGATTTTCCTGAGTTAAGGAAAATATACAATGGGAATATTAAAGAAGTTCAGTATGACAGAATGCAAAATCCACCGTGATGGATTTAAAGAAAAAGATTGATGACGATTCAGACGAGACTAATCCACAACTGATTGGATCATTGATGTATCCAGTTAACACCAGACTTGATTCATGCCATGCAGTGAATGTGTTTAATCATTTCATAAGTCAATCGAGACAGACTCACTAGACAACAACAAAACATGTATTGAGATATATACGAGGCACAGTTGGATATGGCCTGAGATATGCCTCCAGTGTGAACTTGAGTTTGCAGGAAATGCCGATTCAGATTGAGCAGAAAGTACAAGTGGACCAGAAGAGCACATTCGGTTGTTGTTCTACCATGAAATTTTCCATGGTTTCCTAATGAAGCAGGAAACAAAACTCTGTGTCCTTGAGCACCACAGAGGCGGAGTATATAGCATCGAGTGTGCAAAGCAATATGGCTTCACAAGCTTCTGACAGATTTACTTAACCATGAGATGGATCCTATGATGATAACCAAGAGCCGTGTGTAAAGCTCCTTGAGAACCATGGGTTTCCTGATGGATCGAAACACGATGACATGAAATATCTTTATATTAGAGATATGATGCAGAGGAAAATCGTACACATGCAGTACCTTCCTACACATGAGCAGATAGCAGACATCTTCACCAAACTAACTTGGTGAAGAATGCCTTCCTAGTTGGGAGGGAGTGTTGATAACTCCAGCCAAGACAAAGTTCAAAGTACATCAGTGTGAGAGTTGGCATGATGAAGAATGTCTCCCTAGTTGAGAGGGAGTGTTGACGATTGCAGCTATCTGAGACATTCTCCAACTTACAAACCTGTGAGATGTGGATCATTGCAGATATGTGAGTCTTTCTCCAGCTTACAAACCTGAGAGAAAGCCTGTAAGAAGGGTACGTGGTTCCTACCTGAGACAGAGTTGGAACGTAGAGATGACCTCCTCCATTCAGAGAGTTGAGAAGAACTCCAGATGATTATCCAGTGGGAAAGGCGATTTGTTGAGTTAGACGTGCCTGTGGCTGAGCATAAGGTGAACGTGTAAAATCCCAAAGTGTTGGGTGCATCGTCATGTGAACAGAAATGAAGATGATGTATTAGCCTCCTCTGAGCAGCTGAGTTGACGAGAAACTCTAGATGATTCTCCTGTGTGAGGCAATGGGAAAGAAGATCTGTAGAGTGGACGTGCCTGTGGACGAGCACAGGTGAACGTGTGAAGATTTGGTTCTTCTGTGTAATGTAGTGAGCCAGAGATATGGACATCCCTATGGATGTGCCCCTAGTGGATGAGCACTAGTGGGTGTATCAAATCCCTTGCTATATTGTTCAAGAGTCAGACCTGCCTGTAACCCTAATTGTAATGTAAAGGGTACAGGTCGGCCCCACCTTAATGTGATTAGGAATAAATGTAAAAGATAATTAATCTGGTTAATATTAATTATATTATGAGCTAGTGAGGTCGGCCCTATTGTGCTAATAGACACTTCTGTTGACAGGTTCAGTCTAGTATAAGTAAAGATAAATTCCTCATTGAGGAATAATATCTTTCACATGAGTTTGGAAATTTCAGCAAGTTCATCCTCTTGGGAAAAGTGCGCACCTCTCTTGGGCGCTAGTCTTCTAGGGT
>JASDQU010735214.1:0-24552 GCA_032191745.1 Picea mariana
TCTATGCTATATTGAAGTTTGGTTCTTAACAACATCAATGTGGATATCTCTCCCCCTTTGACATCAATGGAAAATTTTACATCTCTTTGGGGCTGCTCAATTGACTGAACTGTCCCTGAGACTGATCCTCCTTGTTGCACTATCTTGTGGGCTACTCTCCCTATCTGATGAATCTCTCTCCCTTTTTAAAATGGATATCACTCTGAGGCAATGCTGGTAACATGGCTTCCAATCATGTCTCCTCCTAGAATCATGTTTGTTGCAGCCAACCATGGGAAGAAGAATAACTCCCCCTATCTTCTCTGCAATATGAACAATATGCTACTACTGCAATCTGCTTCTGCTGCAAATGCTAATGCTCAACTGAAACATAGATCAATTACTCAAGAATGATCCGCTCTTCCTATGACGATCCTTGGACTTGTCCATGCATCAACCATATAAAATCATGCCACACGATTCATCAAGTGTATGCTATTCATACAAATTATCAACCATGAATCAAAAAATATGTTAACAATGAATCAACCATGTACATCCTATGCCATAATGTGTGCCAACCATGCACAACACCCGTGTAAATCAACCACATACATCAATACTATACGATGTATCATGAGATATCATCAATGGAGTGTATCAACCATATGCCAAGAACATGTGCCAACTATGTACCTCAAACAAGTGTCATATCGCTCATGATATGCCTCTACCATGAACTATGTGCCACGACCATGTATCAAGCATCATAACAAGTGTCTCAAGTATATCATCCCATACATCATGTACCAAATAAAGTGCATCAACCATCAACAAGATGTACCATAATCAAGATGTTTTCCCATATACATACACCATATCAACTATAACTCATGTGACAATTATACTACTAGCAAGTGCCTCAACCAATGTACCAAGCATGTACCAATCATGTGTCATTAAGTCAAACTATGACTCATCAAGATGTAGCAATATCACCATGCCATACAACCTTATGTATGTGCTAACTCATCAACTATATCTCCCAACATGTATCTCAACTATATACCAAGGGCATATACCAAAATAGCCAACAAAAGTCCTCTATCAATGTACCAACAATATGCCAACACATGATATTCTTTTATCATAAGTCAAGTGGCACAAAATATATTCCTATAAATGTATCTCAATTGTCAAGAATCAATCATGTACCATTTACCATAAACTATGCTCCAAACATGTATCAACATCGGTACCAAGCAAGTGCATCAACCATGCTCCAAACCTCAATAAGATGTACCACAATCAAGGTGTCCATATACATATGCCACATTAATCTATGAATCAATGATACAACTAGCAAGTGCCTCAAATAAAGTATCAAATCTGTATCAATCAATCATGCACAACATCACTACCTCATCATCTCATGTCCCAATGTGTAGCTCATTCACATGCCAAATGCATGCACCAAGACATACAACAAGCATGCTTCTAATAATACATCATAAGATATATCAATGGAGGTCATGTATGTACCCTCCATGTACCATAACGGATCTACCTTAAAAATCATTCACTACAACAAGTACTGAGCAACCAATAGTACTTCTACACATGTACCAAAAATATGCCTCAATAGATCAATAATATACTTCTAGCTATCATTACATCAGTAAGATATGTTCCATAGACAACATGCCATAACTTCACTCAGAGAATACATAACTAGCACTGTCCCTGAATAGAAAAATGCCTCAATCCACAGTCTAGGGTTAGTATCATGCATCCAAGATAGATAAGCTTCAACATTCAACCATATTCCATCACCATACATGCATCACCCATACATGTAAGCATATAATCATGAATACATACAACAAACCACGCCAGACCCTGAAAAACATAGTTATATAATCAAACCATGTTGCAACTCATCTGCATAGCCTTTGTTTCCAAGGATTTTACCACAGGTACGTGGCCTATTCCATAGACAAATCAATATGTATGCGAAATTTCTATAGGTCACCTCGCATATGTATGTGACCTATTCCATAGGATCCCGCATATGCTTCAGAAAATGTCAATATTGAGCTTGCCTCATGGATGCCATTATGTTTTGGTTGTTCAAACATCTTCATCCACTTCTAAAAGTGTCCTAGCTTCTTAGAACTTGAGCTTTGATCTTCCATATTTTCAACATTGTCTTCCTTCCTAGATTCATGTGTTCTTATTGTCATGGTATATGAAACACTCTTCATGGACTGTCTTATTATGTTCCATCAATCCTGGGATTTGTGACCAAACACACTATAACTGTAGCATCTCATGGTGTGACACTGAGTAGCAATATGTCCTACTTGATTACGCCTCCAATGAATTAGGGTGTTATTAAGCCTTCCAACATATTTCCTTGCATAAAGTATACAATCCAAATCTTTGTGACCATATTCATTACATGAGAAGTAGTGACCATTAAAAACATGTTCATAACTTTTCTTTGGTGTCCACCTTGAAGGTGTCTCTCTTCAGAATTTTCTTTGAGGTGTAAATATGGCTTCTTGATGTCTTCTTTTCTCTGTTCTTTTGAAGGTTTCCTTGCTTTGTGTAGATGGTTGAATTGCAACATTTCTTCTTACCTCATGCTTCTTATAAGTGCTAGCGTCAAGGAGAGTAGCTTCCTTGTTGTATCCAAGCCCTGATTTATCATTTGGTGATCTTTGGCTATCTAGGATCTCATCCAATATTGTTGAGTTGCTCATGAACTTGATGTGAGTGTTTCACTTCTCTACTTTATTTCTAAGATAAAAAAACTTCAGCTTCCAACTTATGGCGTGACTCTTCCTTTTCATTTAATTGATTCTTCAATAGTTCCTCTATTCTTTTGGCTTCTTCAATTTTGGTCTTAAGATTGACATTAACTTCAAGAATTTTGCCAAGCTCATCATCTACCTTCTTCTTTTCTTCTGCTTGATTAATTATTTCATTCTTTAGTCTTTTGATCTCTTCTTTTTCTTCTAATTGNCTTTAAACTTCAACAACTCTTCTTCTTCATCTACACAAACTTCTATTATATCTTCTTCTTCATTTGTAAGATAACATTCAACTTCACTAGGAGTATTGTAATAAGAAGATTTTGGAGAGTCTTTACCTTCATTTCCCTTGATGGAATTATCTTATTTGTCTTGTTATACCTTCTCTATCTTCAACCATAGATCCTTAGCGGAAGTACATTGTCCCATGCTTTCTTTGATAGAACTTGAGAGTCCATTGAAAATGGTATTGAGAGCTAATGAACCATTCTTCTTAAATTCCTTTTGAGCTACAAACTTTGACTTATTCTTCAAGGCATCTGATCCACCAATAGCTGATTTCCAAACACTTGCTCCTTTTTCCTTCAAATATCCTTTCATTTCGGTTCTCCATGCTGAATAATTTGTTTCATCAAATATTGGAACTTCATCATCCATTTGTGTGTCCATGGATCTCCTTCAATATTGTAAGACTTATAGTTAAGGCCAACTTTGATACCAATTGTTGGAAACACCAACCACACTGAGAGGGGGTGAATTAGTGTAGGGATATTTTTACACTTCTTTAAAAGACACCTTAGTTAGCAATCACAATTTACCCATAATTCATTACTTTTGTTTACATCTAGTTGTTTGTATGTAAGCATATCTCATAAACAAACATCATCAATAAACCATCACCATAAAGAACACAAGGAACAACAAATATATGTATAATTTTCTTTTGCATTACAGACTACAATCCTTGGGGTTTATCAGCATCAACTAAATAGAGTAACAACTCTACAAGAGCACCAACTCTCAATGCAAGACTCATCTTGCAAATCTTAGCACCAACTGAGAAGACGAATCAATCCTCAAGTACAAGACCCATCTTGTAGACATAACCAAATATGTCAACATGTATGCGACTTGACTATATTACAACCCACATATGTATGCAATCTTCCTGTACTACAACATGCATGTGTACACGTCCTGGCCCACTGTCAACCTGTGTACATCTTCAGAAACTAGGGTTTTTGAAACTTCACAACTTCTACCCTTCAATCCCTTTCTTCCTTTGTTACTTCCACCAGTAACTAGTCACTGCAATCAACCTGTCACTACAACCAACTTATTCCATACATACATCATACATGACCTTCAACCAGGTACAAGTAGCTCAAGAGTGTGAGCTATAGGAACCATATCAAAACTGTACCATACATGAGAGTGTTTCTTACTCAAAAAACCAACCAATATAAACCATAACCAGATCATACAAAAACCATACCAAGAGTCCTATGCATGTTCCTCATGCATACATCATCATATAAAATAGATATCCCTCAACCATATCAGAGTTATATCAAACATGAGAGTGTTTCTCACTCAATCAACCAACTACCATATTCATACATAAATACAACCATACAAAGAATGCCTCAAACATTCACCATACCATGAGCAAGTATAAAAATCAAGACAAAATGTACCCATACTAGAACCTTTGTAATGGATTTGAACCTGTAGACTGTTGATCTAGAAGTTGCTTCAAACTTTAGGAACCCAAAACCAGCTCTTACTCAAGATTCCATGACTCTTTCCAACTTTACACACTCTGATTTTCTTTAGCCCGTGTGTGTATGTGACTTGGCTCATTGTAGCCCACACACTACTTCAGAAAAACTAGGGTTTTATGAACCCCCAAAACTTTCACCATCAAAACCTCAGACTTACAGAACTTCTGATGCGTCCTTGAATATCTGCAATGAATATTCCACTAGAATAGATCTTCAATATGCTAAAGAAATTCACCCACATAAGATACCCTTTCTCTATTATTTATACTTCTTGAAGTAGCTTCCTCATCTAACCAACTTCCTTCTTTTAGGGGCTAACCCACTTTTGACCACTTGTCCACTTATAACTACTTTCTCCACAAATAGTAAATTCTCCACATATAGTTGCAACTAATTTATTTTTAATTGTTTTTCTCATTGCAACCACTTAACCCATGACTAATGACTTTGACTTGTGAACATCTTATTGGAGCTTCTAGAATATTTTAACTTCTTTGACCTTATAGGGACTTCTAGACAACACACGAGGGTTCTCCAACTTCACAAGGCCATAACTCTATAACCGTGAGGAGTTATGTGACATTACACATATCACTAGCAATGGCATGATGAGCACTATCCATATATAATAGTATCACTTGCAGATTCATTGATATTCATTACAATATTCCACAATAAATACTTGGGTTCCTTAACCACACATCTAGGATGACTCAACCACTTAACCATTTGGACTTCACAAAGTCTCTTCCCATGAGGGATTTCACCATAAGGGGACCACTTTGGAGTTCATTCATTTGGTACTTCCTATCAGCCATGACATGACAAAAATGACCAACCTTTACATCATCCCGTCTATACATCAATCCATGACAACACATCACTATGACACCTCATGACATCAACCCTTTGAAATCAATTACATTAATGATACAAACACATCATTATGAAAATACTTGACATCAACCCCTTTGACATCAATCTCTTGACAACATATCACTATGACACCTCATGACACCTCTGTTACACATCAAATTGCCACACTTACGTACCTCACCCTAAGTGTCACAAGTGTAGTAAAAGTGTTGTATGCACCTTACTAAGTGTCACATGCACTTTTGTAGGTGTTTCTATGTGTTTTAACACCTTGAAACCATGAAAGAACATTTTTCACAATCCCTAGTCAATGTGAAGGAGAAATATATCATATGAAGGTCAAAATACCATGTGCACATGAATTATTAATTATATTCATAAAAAGGAATTTAATTTAGTGTGAGAATCCACCTCACATTTAGTTTCCTAATCTCGAGGAGAAGTTGAGAATCTCATGGATGGTAAGACATTTTCTCAAACCAAAATCCTAATTTGGTGGATCTTGAGAGATATTTCCTCCTTAAAATCCTTTAGAGATATTTTCTCCCTAATTTCCTTAAGAGATATTTTATCCCTAAAATCTTGGAGATCCCATTTTAGTGGATCTAATGAGTGATCTTCTCCATGGTGGTTAAGCCTCCAAATCCTCTATAATGAGGGCTTTCCATGGTGAAGGGGAGACAGACAAAGATATAAAACTTATGATCTTGGGATCCATGCAAGGGTTTGGATGAGGAGAGCTTGGAGGCGTTGCAGCTGACATCATTCGTGGTCTCCAAGTTTTCTTGGTTCTCATTTAATATACTTGGCCTATTTCCTTCAAGTGTATGTTTACATGTGTTTGTCTATGTTTGAATTAATTTACATAGATGAATTTTTTTCTAATCCATTAGAGTAGAAGATAGTCGTTTGTTTCTCGTTGTTCATTGAAGGTATGAATTTGCACTGAGAGGAAAGATAAAAGCTCATAGATTGGAGCAGCTAGGAAAAATGTCATAAATGAGGTGCATCATACTTCCCCTCCTTCTCTCTTTTTCGATGGAAAAAATGAATTTATAGGAACAGTAGTGTCCAAATGTAATTTTCTATCTTGGTATATGGGTCTGTAATCCAAGGGAAATTTCACCTGTCCACCAGGGAATATTTCTGTAACAACCTCATGACATTATCCCTTAGACATCAATTAAATCCATGACAACATATTTCAACAAATGATGTTACTATGACAATACATTAACCCTTTGACATCAATGACAACACAATACAACATATGTTGAATTGTGGAGGGGATTCTATGTTGACCGCTAAGGATTGCATATAAAGGAGAGAGGTCAGTGTGACATTACATATCATGTGGAGTGTGTGGAGACATGATGGATCTAGCATAAGTGATTCTACACTTATGCTAGGAGGATTGGTGATCTCAACAAAGGGAAAGTATGCAAGGTGGAGAATTTGGCCCCGAAGAGAGAAGCAAAGAAGGTCACGGGTGTGGAGTGAATTTTTTGTACTATATGTGGTTTGCAGGAGGACGTAGCATGTATATACACAGGTTGTAGAAGGATGAATCATGTATAGGGTATACAGACAATACATTAACCCTTTGACATCAATGACAACACAATACAACATATGTTGAATTGTGGAGGGGATTCTATGTTGACCGCTAAGGATTGCATATAAAGGAGAGAGGTCAGTGTGACATTACATATCATGTGGAGTGTGTGGAGACATGATGGATCTAGCATAAGTGATTCTACACTTATGCTAGGAGGATTGGTGATCTCAACAAAGGGAAAGTATGCAAGGTGGAGAATTTGGCCCCGAAGAGAGAAGCAAAGAAGGTCACGGGTGTGGAGTGAATTTTTTGTACTATATGTGGTTTGCAGGAGGACGTAGCATGTATATACACAGGTTGTAGAAGGATGAATCATGTATAGGGTATACATGGATTGCAGTGGAGAAAACAACGTATATACATGGGTTGCCAGTAAGGTGAATCATGTATCTTATTTTTTGGGCAGGTATAGATCCATACATGCTGATAGGTGACATCAACAATCTGTATAGGTGATCTACAACATATTCGTGTGTAGAGGCAATTCCCAGGGATATTGTTGAGGTTTGGTTTTCTGATTTGTATGGTTAATGGAGAACAAGGTTGTTCTCAGTTTTGGTGAATTTTGAGGAAGAGGTTGTCCTCAGATTTTGGTGATATTCTATTGGCTGGGAGGGTTGGTTTTTCCCTCAAGATTTCTGATGTTAACAAGATTACAGAACTAAAATTTGTGTCTCATGTGTATTGATGATTCATCTCTGATTTTTGTGTTTCCGATGCATATATTTTTAGTCAATAATTTCAGTGTAAAGTTGTTCAGTGATAACAACTAGGGTTTTACTGTTAGATCACGAGGAAGCAATTTTGTGATATGAAATTATTCACATAGAGTTGTGTGTTAAAATTGACATGAATTTTTTGTATTAGATATAGTTTTCAGGAGGACAAAGCAAGTAAATACACAAGTTGTAGAAGGACAAATTGCACATAGGGTATACATAGATTGCAGTGGAGAAAACAATGTATATACGCAGGTTTCCAATAAGGTGAATCATGTATCTTATTTTTCGGGTAGGTACAAATCCTTATAGGATGAAAGGTCACGTCAACATGCCATACATGTGGTCTATAGAATATTCATGTGTAGAGGAGATTCCTGAGGATATTGCTGAGGTTTGGTTTTCTTATTTATATCGTTATTGGAGAACTAAGTTGTTCTCAGTTTTGGTGACTTTGAAGGACAAGGTTGTCCTCAGATTTTGGTGATATTGTATTGGCTGGGAGGGATCATTTTTCCCTTAGTATTTCTAATGTTAACATGATTACATAACTGAAATTTGTGTCTCATGTGTGATTCATATTTGATCTTTGTGTTTCCATTGCATAAATTTTCAGTCAATAATTTCAGTGTAAAGTTGTTCAATGATAACAAATAGGGTTTTACTGTTAGATTACTAGGAAGAAATTTTCAGATATGAAATTAGTCACATAGAGTTGCATGTGAAAATTAACATTTGTAGGAGGACGAAGAGAAATTTTTTTGTACAATACACAATTTGCAAGAGGACAAAGGGCGCATATACACAGGTTACAGAAGGACAAATCACGTATAGGGTATACACAATTTGTAGTGGAGAAAACAAGGTATTTATGTGGGTTGATAGTAAAGTGAATCACACATCTAATTTTTCTGGGCAGGTACAGAGGGAATTAGAGCTTGGGATATGAAGAGAAAGGGGTCATCTTTGATATAATTTTTTGGATACAACACTGGAGGAGTGTTTTTCTTGTTACAGGAAGGTCATAGGTGATAGATTTGAGAGGGAGCTACAATGATGATTGCAGGTGGAAACATGTTAGATGGTATCTGGTTTGAGACATGGAGTATACCGTCCAAATGAGGAGTTTTAGGCCATTTCATTTCGATGGCGTGGTAGGTTGGGAGTTATGGTGGATTGGTAGAGAGCCCAGATCACAATAGTATGTTGTGTGGAAGATTTCCAACCATTTGGATGGACTTCCAATAACTTTTCATGGTGAGTTACGATGGGTGCAGCTCAGATGCTTTGGCACAGATGAGTTGGTTTCATGTGTATGCTAGGTTGTCGAGATAGAGTCTTCATCGGGTTGGTGAGTTGCATATTGTTAAGGTATGAAAATGTATGTGGTATTTGACCCAAGAGGATGAGGACATTGCATAAAAGAGTTTCATAGGTATAGAGTGGACTAGACTGAGTGTCCAACCACATCTTGGGATTGTTCAGACGAGGATGTGGGATTAGTGGTATCATGCGTAGACACACAGAGTTTTCTGGTGACTTGGATGATGGACTTAGGTATAATTTCATTGGATGGTTGTGAATTGGGGAAGCAGGATGCTTGCCTTGGAGGATTGCATGGTTCTTATCCCATGAGAGCCACCGACACATGATAGGGGCACATGATTTGTTCATGAGTTTCACAGTGTCCAAATCAGGTATGTACAAGGAGCTTGGTAGGAGGAGTAGGCATGTATTATAGGGATTTGGAGCAGTGGTATTCCATATGGAGTCAGGTAATGTGTTGTGAGTGGGTTCCTGGAGTGTGTTCTTTGCCTTATTAATTGAGGAGTAGAGCTATGCAGTGTTGTTCCAGGATGGACATGTGTTATTGGATGCTGATTTTGTAGGCCTTCCCAGGTCTTGGGAACCTTTTGTGCAAGGGATCTGTGCACGATAGATGTTGGCAAGGTTTGATAGGATATGGACTAATTGTATCCAGGAGGAGACTTGATTGATGTCTACAAATGATATGGATGGATTGATGTTGTTTGTGCCCATACGATCTAGCTTTAGATCAACGATGATTCTTGGAGTTAGGGAGGGAAACCTATATAAACTGAGGGGTGAGCATATGTGTGATATGACCAATGAGAGTAGAGAGACAAATGAGGAGGAGATGGTGGCTCCACAACTGGTGAGGCAGGTGGACCCACCAGTAGCACAGGTACAAAGGGAGCAGGTAGTTCCACTAGTGGTACATGCTTAGAAGGAGTTAGAGTTTAGAGGGAGTCAACCCTAAGGATCTAGTAGGGAGTAGCAATGATCTAGATGGATATCGGTGGCCACCCACCAATTCCACTGGCTCAAAAAATGGGTTTCCACCCTGGCAATTTTTCTATGGTTTTTCAGCTTCTTAAATTCCAGGGCCGTTTTGAGGCCCTAAACGACATTTTTTTGGTTCGGCAGCGCCTAACATGTAGCCGAAGGCAGATGCTAGAATAGATAGAATATGTTTTCATCGACTATACCTTTCTAAATATCGTATGAAAAGGTTATGCCCTCGAGAAGTTGACATATCAACTACCCCCATCGAGGCTCGCAAACGTCTTGGTGTTTCATCTTCTGGGGTTAGGGTTTTAGATTTTCTTTATGTTAAAAAGGCCTTTGGAGACTCATTGAAAACATCATATTATTACAAATGAGTGTAGCCATCACATATATTCTTAGAGATAAGTTGCCACCATTCTAGTGAGTTCATTCACTGTATTTTTACAGTTTTTGTACATTTCTTTCATTAATAAAAAATTTTCATTATTGTATCTCTATTTTTCTTGCAATATATCTATGTATTTACTTATTATATTTCTGCCTTCATTTCATTCTCAAAATAATCAGGATCAATGGTATCAGAGAAGAATATCCTTTTCGTTTCTTAGTCCATGTCCCTGACGAGGTCAGGGTATAGAGAGTTGTGTCTCGGGCTAGTTTCTCTTGAGGAAAACCACTCTCTCTAGCCCGAGAAATCTCCCATGGTGGAAGAAAAGAGAGTCGATGGAGCAGGAGACCCTAACAATGTGTTTCTCGTGGAATCCCCCACACAACATAGGAACAATATGTTGGATAATGTTTCCCAAATACTTCAACAATTATTGACAATAAGATGCACATCTTCATCAAGCAATCACTTTGGAGACACTACCCCATTCAAGGTACAAGTTAATTTTGATATTCCCGTATTTGAAGGTCAGATTGATGTTTATGTTTTGGAAAAGTGGTTAAATATGCTAGAAGGTTGTTTCTCTATCCATAATTTTTCCAATAGAGAAAATATCACATTTTTCTCCTTAAGGATCTCTCCCATGTCAAACATTGGTGGGAAACTTACTGGGAGAAAATTTCCATAGAGGAGTCTGGAATATTTGGGGCCGAACCCACTTGGGATTTTTTTATGGATGCGGTTAAAGAGCAATATTACCATGTTGGAATCCATGGAGACCAATACATGAGATGGACCACGCTGCATCAAGAGAGGGGCCAAATAGTGTTATATTTCACAAATACCTTCCATACTTTTCTCACCAAGTTGGGTATCAAAGACTCCAAGCGACATCTGGTTCTAAAATGTCGCGGGGATATACATAGGTACATCTAAACCAAAATGGAGTTTCTAGACATCTCATCACTGGGATCCTCTTACTGATATGTTGTCAAAATAAAGAATAAATTTAAGCAACAAAACAGGTGATAATTTGGGTCTGTGAATCCATAACAACCAAAGTATGGTAAAGGAAAACCTGACTCATAGAATAGACAACCTCAATACAACTAGTCCAAGCCGCAGGAAAAGAAGATCAACAACAAGATGAATAAAGACACTGGGAAGTGGTGCAACTTACATAAAATCCCTTGGCACACAACACCAATGAATGTCATTCAAAATAGTCGTTAGTGGTCGAGCTCAAAGAAACAGAGTTGAGCCCTAACTTGGACACTAATTTACAAAATAATAAAAGAGAATAGATCATTGATGTAGAAGTCACCACTATTGTCACGAACACAACAATCCAACTGGAAGAACCAGAGGATCCTTAGGAGGGGGAGCACCTATTCCATTCACAAATGTGGGTGAAGGGGATCCTGTTGCATTTTATTGTTGATAGAAAAGGTTGTGAAGTAGTTGGATTTATCGACAACACCGCACCTGCAACCATACAACATTGGGTGGCTTCGTCTGGGTCAAGATATTAGTGTTATCCAATAGTGTCACATGTACTATGACATCAAGCCCTTCAAGTATGAGGTACTATGTGATGTTTCCCCACTGGAAGTCTGTGATGTTTTGTTAGGAAAACCATATATGTGGAAGCATAATATTTTTTATGAGTCTCGACCTTGTAGCATCATTGATACTCTAGGAGGTAAGCTCTACAGGATATGAGAGGTAGTTCTGACTATTGTCTCAACAAAATAGTGCCACAAAGTAATCTATCATACCACAAAGTTTAGCCTCTTCACAATCTGGTTATAAGGTGAATATAGGGAAACTAGAGCCTTAGACCAAGACCTTTCTATCCAGCAAAAAATATTATAGAAGGAAAAATATTGTTGCTTCACCTACGGGGGTACCTCCACACTGCCTAATCAAGCAAAGTTATAACAAATCCCTTCACACTCCTCATGCTGCATCTTCACTGAAAAATTCACCCCAAACTTGGGTAGTTCATGAAGCTAGATTAGTTTAACGGATCCAACCGCTCCAACAACAGGATCATAACAACCTTCAACAAGCTAAGAAAGACAACTTCTGTAGCAAGGCAAATAGCTCACCAAGGTTCAAATTCAACAAAATCTTCCCCATCTCCCATGAGAACTTGACACAATGGAGACCATTTCTTTCTAAGGGGAAAGGAATGATCTAGATGGATATTGGTGGCCACCCACCTATTCTACTAGCTCAAAACATGGGTTTCCACCCTGGCATTTTTTCTATGATTTTCAGGTCTTGGACTTCCAAGGCCATTTTGAGGCCCTAAATGATGTTTTTTTGGCTTTCAAGATAATGCCTAACACGAATAAAGGTAGATCCTAGGCTGAACGAAATGTGTTGTCCTTGTCTAGACCTTTCCAACTAGCTATCATTTTCTTCAAACATAGATCGTATGAAAACATTACGCCCTTAGGAAGTTGACGTATCAACTACCCCTGTCGAGGCCCACAAACCTTTTGGCATTTCATCTTTCGGGGTTAGGGTTTTGGATTTTATTTATGTTAAAAAATCCTTTGGAGCCTCATTGAAAACATCATCTTCTTTCAAATTAGCATATAGCCATCACATCTCTTCTCAGAGATAAGATACCACCATTATAGCGAGTTCATTCACTCTATATTTTTACAGTTTCTATGCATTTATTTCATTAATAAAAATTGTGCATTACTGTATCTCTGTTTTTATTGCAATATATCTATGTATTTACTTATTATATATCCTCCTTCATTTCATTTATTAAAATAATATGGATCAAGAAACCTCCCAAGACTGTACAAAGGGAAGTGGACAAGGAGCAGGTAGCTCTAGAGGTTGTGTAGACTTAGAGTGAGTGTGACTTCAAAGGAAGTCAAGGGGCTCAAAGGGAGAGTTAGTCGCTCGGTGACATAAAACCTTCAGTTACATATGGGAGAGAGGAATATTCCAAGATTTTCAGGCAGGTTTCATCGGTGTAAGAGGCGAGACATGAGGTTTAGTGGAAGGAAGCTTCTATGAGAAGGGTGTATTCCAGGATGGGATCATGCTAGAAAACAATATTTTCTTTAGTGACCGAGGATGAAACCGGTCAGAAGGACTGGAGAGAAGGATTTGTTTCAGTGACAAAGGGAATAACCATTGAGGGAGGTTGGAGAGTAGGATTTGATTCATTTACATAGGGAGCAT
This sequence comes from Picea mariana, assembly GCA_032191745.1. NCBI lineage: Eukaryota > Viridiplantae > Streptophyta > Pinopsida > Pinales > Pinaceae > Picea > Picea mariana. Next base: position 13,704 of record JASDQU010735214.1, read on the forward strand.
CCAATCATGCGGATTGGAGAGCGGTTGCGGTAGAGGATCCAATGCAGAAGAAAGAGCTGCTTCCAAGTGATGATGGAGGGTTGAATTCCTCCCTCGCTAAGAGGGAGTTTTTATTCTTTGGTAGCATCGAGAGGAATTCCCACTTATGGAGTGTGGTGAGAATACCTCCCTCACTAAGAGAGAGTGTTGATTTTTATAGCTTTGGGCATGTATTCTCACATAGCCCTAGGTGTTGGGAATGCGGGAATCGTTGTGGGAAACACATCACACTTTTGCTTTGGTCACTAGTACAAAATGAGGGATAAATGACCAAAACAATGACCAAAATCCACATATAAATCACCGCTTTTGATTTGGCGTCCAGGGATGATTTTAAGGATAGAAAATTATTTTAAAATATAGAAACCTTGGCGAATCTTACTAATCCTTCATATTTCAACTATAAAATGTTTGGCGATATTTTTGTAAAAATATTCTAATTTCTAAGGATTTGATATAGTTTGTATAAACTTTTGGTGTTTTTTAATGTAAAATAATTTTATCTTATAGAATTTGGGTGAATCTTTTTAGAATAGAGAATCGTTTTTTGTGAAAAACCATGGAAAATTAGCCCATGAGAAAAATTTAACCCCTAAAATCATCCCTGTTGGTAATAGTTGGTGGCTAATTTCTGGTCTCTTATTACGTGACCAAAATTGGCCATATTTAGTTTGGTCATTTATAGCTTGTCTTGTGGTCATTAATTTGGTCATATATTTGGAATTAATGACCAAATATATGACCAAATTAAGTACCAAATATATGACCAAATTAATGACCACATGACAAGCTATAAATGACCAAACTAAATATGACCGATTTTGGTCGCGTAATAAGAGACCGGAAATTAACCACCAAAATTTCCATTTGGTCATTTATATGTGAATTTTGGTAGTTTTTTTGGCCACTTATCTCTCATTTTTTGGTCACTTATTTTTTGATCATTTTATATGCGATTTTTTTTCATTTTGTTTGGCCACTTATCTCTAATTGTTTATTCACTTATCTATCATTTTTTAGTCACTAATTTAGTCATTTTATGTGTGTTCATTATTATTCTCATTTTTTGGTCACTAATTTAGTCATTTTTATTCATTTTATATGTCTTCATTGTTTTTTAGTAGTTTTAATGGTGTTCATTATTAATAAATATAATTTTTTAGTATGATAATATGTCTAAATTAAAAAAATAATCATACAATATTCATGCTCATCTAATACACATGTAATCATGCAATATTTTCACATTAATTAGTTAATTACATCACTTATAAATAATATAAAGTACACACATATATATAAGTTTTAAACGCACATAGATTCTATTATATGAAATGTCAAGTATTGCAACAAATATGAGTTTTCAATTGAATATCAACACTAATGGACTAGCAATGGTCCATGACAATATTAACTTCTAGTTCATGAATACTACTTTGGCTATCTTCCTGCCTCTCCATCTTTAGCTTCTCAATGGACTAGTAACTCTGTTTAACTCACGTCATTAAAAATATTGTTGAAGTGTGCTTTAGACAAAAATATCACAAGGTTACATGTATTTAGAGACTAAACTCTAGTAATAATTAGATGAATGGGGATCCACTCCATAATATTATGCTTTGGCCTTGGGAGATAGTTTAAAGGTGGTCATTTTTCAGTTTGAATTATTCTCTTATACTCGTATCTTTAGGGAGTTGAATACTATTGTTGATACTCTTTCTAAAGAAAGCCTATGTTTAGAGGAAAGCAGGTTGTTTCTAATGGAGGTTCAAGGTGGGACTACAAATATTTTTGAACAAACTTCCTAATTAATTTTGTATAAATAAGTAAACAATGGAAATATTATGTGAAAGTGCTTTATGCACTTGGAATATGAAAGTGATTAATGCACATGAACTATGTAATTTTATTTCTAATTATGAACAAAAATAACATTTCTTCCATGATAAAAGATATAACTCGATGTAATCAGTGAAAACTCCATATTATATTCTTTGTGTTAAGTGACAATAATCAGTGCTAATGGTGGAAAACAAGTATGAGGTAGAAACACTAAAAGTTGTTGATTCAGTCAAAGGAGATGAAATCCAAAGTAGAAAGGATCTCATGCATTATGCACTTAGAGTATGGTCATGAAAAAATCACATGTTGTAGAGATTTTTCATTGACATAGGTTTTTAGACAAATCTCAAAGAGTTGAAGTGGAATCAATTTTTTTCGTAATCAAAATACAAATTATGATCATTGTGAATTTGTGATGAATCATTAACTAGCATTTACATCAATGAAACAAGAACAACCCAATTTTGGTAAGGGATTTCAATAGATAAAAGGTAAAATTCAATTCGCAACCCACAAAAAACTAACAACAAATGAAAATGATAATAGAAAATAAGGTCGTAACGACCCTCAGTCAATCAAGTATCTCTGAATAATACACAACAAAATTTTCCATTTCTTCTTAATTAGATATGAATGCATACCTTTGGAATTGTATTGCCTTTGCAATTATATTTTTGTTGACCTAAATTTCAATAACCTTAAATTTTGTGATCTGGGCGAAAGTCTTGACTATCTGAAAAACTATGTCCATGAAAATAAAATGAAAACTCTAGCCATTCGACTTTTGAAGCATTAAAAAATAATATTTATGAGTCTCTATGAGTTTTGGACCAAGGGGTTTGATTTTGTATATCAGATTCATGAAAGAAAAACAATTTCACCCAAGATCCAATCCCATGACTCTTGTAAAAAAATTCCAGGTAGTAAGCAAATAGAGCCAACAATATAGATGCAGGATAATATTTGGTTTGTGGTTAGAGGTAAAAAAAAAACAGATGCATGACATTAATGAGAGTGTGCTTGGTTGACATCTATATTAATGTTGTAATAATGGATGTTAATTATTATAGTGCATTATGTTAGATAAGTATTATTAGTATTCCACCTAGGGTTATGTGTTTTTATTCCATTGAAAACCTCATGTGATTATCTCCTCCTTCTTAGAATATCCGAATGGAAGGTAACATAACCCCCAGTCACAATAGCAGTTGGTAACCCTGAGGGACTCAACCGAATTTGAACCTATGACCAAAAGGGTTCACATTAGAAACATGCTATGGGAATATGGTTCAATTGATTGATCAAACCCTTGTGGCTAGGGTTTCATATTTATATATTCCTACCCTCTAACATTTCATGTATTATATAATGTAATAAGCATTGAAAGATAAATGTGATGTTATATGTATTGAGATTCTTCATGCCTTATAAATAATTTGGCATTTGGCATTGATCTTGATGAGTCATGATTAAATCCCCCAATGTTGTGCCTATGAGCAAGCCAAACTGGGTACTTAAAGGTCTATGGTAGACATACAATCACATAGATAACCTAGAAAAACTTCAGCAAATTGGTTAGTGGATATAGCCAAAAACAGTGAACTTCATATAATCCTTCAGAAAACTTGCCAAAATACCCAAAATTTAATTCAATTTGGATCTAGTGATCTTGAATGTACTTAAATCTCTATGGTAGACATACAGTCACTGGGATAACCTGAAAAAAATTGTCATGTTATTCAATGTAATTTCTTAAAATCCCTATATTCACTAAAACCCTCGTGTAACATGCTGAAATACCCTAAACTTATTTAAATATGGACCTGATGACCTCAAGCGATTCACTTGTGCTCCAATAACCATCGAAATTTCACTAATTTCCTTCAAAGACGAGAATGAAACAACACAAATATGAATATCCATACCTTCTCATAGCGTGGTCAACACTTCCACTGAAACCCAATGCATCGTCATAAAAACATCAATCTAAAATTGGACCTCCCTGTACGAATTGACCCTTCAACGAATTCACGCTTGCATCATGTAATCACACCTTCTGTCAAATTTAAAAAAAAGGGTTGATGATAATAAAAATGTGAGTCTCGTGTAAGAATAGATAATGCGGGGGAATAGCAAATAAAGAAGAGCAAGTGTTGCATGGTAGCATAGTCCCTGCCAGGTTGAATTAGGAATAAATGTAGAGGGATAGGAAAAAGTAGCAAAGGCAGATGGAAACTGCAGTGGAGATGTGGCAAGTAGCATGAAGCATAGGTGGTATCCATGCAGTAAATGACATGTGGCCTCTAGAGCCCCATTTAGTTTTTGAAAGTATATGATATATTTTTCCATGTTGAAAAATTATATCTATTTTGTCTCTATATGTAGCAAGACCAAAAAAAAGTATATTCAAATTAAGAAAATACAGTTTCTGCATAGTTGAAGATAAAAATTTATGACAACATAAATATAAAAGGAGATAAAAAAATAGTTTAATTTGAAGTATATAAAATTTTTTACATATTCCTAGAAATTTAAATGCATTTTTCATATGGATTGGGATTGGGGCTCGTGCGGACCATAAGCATAGTGGAAGATAAAAATTTATTAGGACATAAATATTTTTTATTTGAAATATATCAAAAAATGATATTGTCTATTACAAATTTCTAGAAATTTAAATGCGTTTGTCATATAGACTGGGATTGGGGCTCCCGCAGACCATAAGATAAATATGTACAAGAAATAGGACCGTAGAAAGAAGAAGTGGGTGATGGTAGAGTGTAATATCTGAAAAGAATAAATTGAAAGGTATCAGTCTTTGGCTAGACATTTCTATTTAAAAAAGTGGAATAACTGGGTTCATAAACAAAGAAGGATGTGATCAGTATAGACTTACAATGATGGTACATATGACCCCTTTTGTTATTTTATTGTTGATGCATTTTCATTAATGTCGTTGATGACTACTATAATCGTGGTGACTGCCTATTGCCTTTCGTCGATGACCTGCTATAATTCCCTTTCGAGCCATTCTTCAATGTAGCTTCTCATTGGGGCAATGTTGATCTCATTCCATATTTTTATGTTGAAAAGTTCATTTTCTAATTCTCTGAAGTCTATAGAAAGATTACGTAGACCTAATCAATTTCCTTATTCTGTACCGAATAGTTGACTAGCCAGTTGTCCATGCCATCTTGACCATATTCAAGGATGTTGTAAAACTTTTCCAAAGACAATGCCTTAAAAATATCAAACTATTTAACAAAGGATTGATTAGTTAAGGGAAAGGAGTTGACAATTAAGCTGGGGTCTTGGAATTCGTTGGTCCTTTCGGCTAAGTTTATTCTGGCCAACTTTGTGAATAATTTTTTTTTCTTTGATATGGCTTGTTCACATGACTGGACAATGAGATGCAGGTTCTTCACTTTTTCTTTCCAGCATGCATTTAATTGACCGATCTAGTTTTTGGATGGGAGATCTTGTTCTCTTATTCTTGTTTCTGTCATGTTGTTGAAAATGGTGCCAAAAGGAAGAACCATGTTTAAATAGAAATGTTCTTCATATTTTAACTCCGCCTGCAAATGTTCGAGAAAATTATGTGCCCTCGTTCCAAGGGAAGTCATGGTTTGTGATGTTTCCCATGCCTCAGTAATCAATTCCATTATTTTCTTGATATTATTCTCCACATATCCTTTACACGATGAGAGTAGGTTGGAGGATCCTTTTAACTTGGTTGCAGGGGTGGAAGGCATGGATGTTACCAAACAATTGGAAAGCAATGACATAGGAATCAAAGCTTCTTCCAATTCCTTGACCTGATCCTTCAGTTTGGAATTCTTGGGCTCAATGCCTCCAATGGAATCATCAAGAGAATCTGCAGTCGCTATGTGAAGTCGACAGATTTGGGACAACTGCATCTTCGCAAGGTTAACCTCTGAACGACATTTTCTTTTCTTATTTTTCACATCTTTTTTTTCAATAATTAATTCTTTGGACTGATTGTAAAAAACAACTCTCTGGAACACGAAGGATTCATATTCATCGAAATTTTCGGTATCAGATATGTCCATTGGATGACTATGATGGATCACGTCTCCGAGCTGATCAAGGTAGCAGAATACACTATCCAGATAAGGCTCAAGTTCCATGTTATCACTTTGAATTTTGGGCTCTTCTGCCTATCCACAATTTTTTTTTCTCTTGTTGTCCACTGGAATATTGTGAGAAATATCAATTTTAGGGTGAGGAGGGTCGTTATCGCCTCCTCTGTTTGAATAAATCTAAGCTGCTTTGTTGTTGTGGCGGGCCGTTGGAGCGATGCTTCAGGATGTCGTACGTTTGGGAGTGTTATTCGTCGATTGAACACTCTTCTCACCGGGGCCTTTTCCATGTTGCTTGTACAATTCAGTGGTGCTTTGTAGTGTGTCTAGGTGGTCGACATCAAAAGAAGGAGCGTTGTCACCAGTGTGTCTATTTTCAGTCATGTGTTTTTTGAAAAGAGAATTGTCGAAGCCAAGTGTTTGTAACTGTTGTAAAAAAATATTATTGGGGTCGAACCCTCTTAGAATTTCAGCATATATTAGGTTTAAGTTGTTAAAATGGGTTGCGAATTCGTCAATTTTGTTGGCGTTCCTCAACAGGAAGTCCCCAACTTTCTAAGGCAGAGGAATGAAGTGTTTTTTTCTCTTCTCTTGGAATAGATGCAACCAGTAGTTGTATTGCCTAGCTACTTTTGTAACAAACATTATATCCGTAATGTGACATGGAAGGAGAGAAGGTTTTTCCCTGGAGCCAAAAATCCTTATCACAGTGTAATTATCCAGATATTCAAGTGCCCCCTTCGTGTCTAAAAACCTGGTTGCTTGGTCAGATATCCAGGGAGCATCTTCTCGTAACAAAAAAAAAATGAAAACATACACAAAGCCATTAAAAACCTCATAAAAATAGTGGGAGGCCTTGTGCTTCCACAAGGCCTGGCACTGGAACATTACTAGGTCAAATTCCCAATTGACCTTCTTGGACAGAGACAGTTTTGGAAACTGGAAGCAATGTGATATTGCAAAAACTAAGTAGGATGACATATAAAATTTCTTCTCCTTTTTGAATCTTGACAATTGGGAACAGATTTCATGGTAAATTAGCTTTCCCTAATAAACAATGGCTTATTCCTTGACTGTGAAATACAAAATATAAAGAGCCATCCAGGAAATAGTTGTTGTGGAGTCCTATCCAATTATTCTTGTAAACAACCAACCAATTTACCGGTATGGATTTCTAAATGAACTAACTTGCAAGCTTGTGATATCTTCAGGAACTACCATCAGGTCTTCCAAGAACTCAGGCAAGAGGTCCAACCCATTATTATGATTTCTTAGGAACTTCTTGGAATGTTCTCCTTTGAATGTTAATGTTAGCTCCGACAATCTTAACAGTTGGCTGAAGACCTGAGGTGACAAAGAAATAGAAGAGCATTCCTGCAATGGAATAATTATTTGGTGTGAAATAAATTTATTGACACCAAGAGACCGGCTCCTTACAGTCAAAAACTTCAGGGACACATCCTGCACAAGAAATCCTAGAGGTCCAAATTATTTCGTTATGGGAGACAAGGTATGAGTAATAAGAATATGCCCTGGACCATTGGAGGTTCTGGTCCTCGCACTTGAATATTTTCATTGTATCTCCACATAACTGTTCTCGAGATGATGCCATAGGTTTATGAGAACATTCATTTTCTTCAGATGATTGTTGAAATGAACAATTGGAGGTGATACTATAACTCTCCGCAAATGTTGGTTCAATGCTAATGAATGGGAAAGCTCCTCGAGCCTTTCGTTGATTAATGACAATCTCTATGGGTGTTGCATGATGAAATGTTAGTAGTAAATGTTACTTATTTCATATTTAGAAGTGCGAAGGTGGTGGGTATGACAAAGAGAAATTAAGGATTGGAGGTTTCGTGAGCATGCCAACCCGATGACGTGCGAATGACATTTCATGATTTAAATCAACACTCATAAGGGATAATATAACGCTACGCAAATCTTGGTTTAATGCATATTAATAGGAGATCTCCTTGAGCCTTTCACTCATCAATGACAATCTATATGGTTCCTACATGATAAGATGTTAGAATTAAATGTCACTAATTGCATATTTAGAAACAAGATATATATACATTTTTTTATTATAGACAAGTGTGAAGGTCATGGAGACGGGGAAGAGTAAGGAACAAATGACAAGGTCTGAAAAGCGGTCAGACGAGATTCAAAATAGGGGTATGGGGGATACTCAGGGGGGGTGAGTGTCCAACAATCAAATTTTATGTATCAAAATTTTTACTGCAATACGTGTAAAACGAAAGAGAGCATGATGGGGCAGTTCAATGACTAGTTTGTATATTTGTGGAATTTCGAGAAAGTGGCTAAGTATGGAATAGGGAAACGATTGTTTGGACTCATTTTCAAAATCGATGATTGAATATTTCATGAACGGACCAACCTGATGACGCACAAATGGCATTCCATGATGTTTGAAATTAACACTCGGAAGGGATAATATAACCATCCAAAAATTTTGGTTTTATGCGTATCATTGGGAGATCTCCTCAAATCCTAGTTTAGCATTAATGATTGCTAATTGCATACTTATAAATAAGATATTATATATAATTTCCAATTTCTAATTGCAAAGGGCGCGAGCACAGGAAACAACTATTAGGAATTGGATATTTCTTGAACCTGCCAACCCGACGATCCGTGAAAGAAATTCAAAGAAATGGCGAAGTATGGAAAACAGATGGACGAGCTTCAAAATGGGGTGACAATAGTTCCACAAGAGACATTTAGACCCGATGGTCAAATTGTATGTCTCAAAATGTTTCAGTGAAAAATGTGTACCACGAAAGAGGGAATGATAGGTAGACTGTAATACAGAAGATGGTATGATGTGAGTCCGGTTGTAAATTTGTATATCGTGAAAGTCAGGGTACTGTTTGCAGGTCATAGAACAATAGAAGTGCAACCTAGAGCCCACCTACCCGGGAATCTGAGGTCGGAGAAGTGACTAGATATGGAATGGCGAAGCAGTCAGTCGGATTCGTGATATAAAAGAACAAGTGCAAATGTGAACCTGCAAGTTTTCCAACCCGCACAACTAAACATTTTCAGAAGAATGATTAAGTGACGAGAAAGATAAATTAGAAGGAAAAGAGAAACGAGAATTTGGTTAAGTATAGAAGACAAAGATCGATATTTTCTGCATGTTTTTGGAGAAGTTATATACTTATTGCATAAACTTGAAAGAAGTGCGAAGGTGACGGGCACAAAAAACAACGACTAGGAATTGGAAATTGTTTGAACCCGTCAACCCGACAATATGTAAAAGAGATTGAAAGAAATGGCTGTGGAAAGTGGTCGGACGAGATTCAAAATAGGTTGACAAGGGTTCCCAAGGATACATGAGGCCCCGACGGTCAAATTGTATTGATCGTAACTTTTGAGTGCATACTGTGTAAGACAGAAGAGGGGTTGATGTAGGAATCCAGAGGGCAATTTGTATATCGTGGAAGCCGGGGGGATGTTTGCAGGTCAAGGAGCACTGGAAGCGCACTCTGCAAGAGAAAAATTTGGGTAAGTATGGAATTGGAGGCATGAAAGAGATTCCAAGAAATGGTGAAATATGGAAAGTGGATGCAGTGGCTTCAAAACGAGGTGACAATAGTTCCCCAGGAGACGTGAGGACCCGAAGGTCGAATTGCAGGCCTCATAAATTTCGTTTGAAAATTGTGTATCATGGAACATAGTATGACGTGGGAGTGCAACAGTAAATTTGTATATCACAGAGGTCTGGGAGTTGTTTGTAGGTCACAAAACAATGGAAGTGCAATATAGAGCCTGCCTTCCCGAGAATCTGTGATATGAGAAGTGCCTAGGCATTGAATGGCTAGTGGTTGGTTGGAGTCGTGATATAAAATCATGAGCGCAAATGTGAACCCGTGAGTCGTCCAACGCGCGCATTGAGACATTTTTGAAAAAATGACTAAGTAACAAGAAAGAGAGTAGAGGGGAAAAAGAAACACGAATTTGGTCAAGTATAGAAGAGGGAAAATAAGGTCCAATATATTCAAATATGCAATAGATATTCCATTTCCTAGCAAGATATTTTCTGTATGTTGCTAGAGAAGTTGTATACATATTGCATATACTTGGAAATAAATCTGAAGGTAGTGGGCACAGGAACCAAAAACTAGAAATTTGAAATTTCCTGAACCCGTGAACTCGATGAACCACGAAAGAGATGTCAAGAAATGGTCAAGTGTGGAAAGAAGTCAGACGAGATTCAAAATAGGGTGATGGTTTCCTGAAGAGATGTAAGGCCTCGACTGTCAAATTGTATATATCAGAACATTTCAAGGCAAAATGTGTAACACGGAAGAGGGGATGATGTGGGAGTCCAAAAGTAAATATGCATATCGCAGAAGCCAGAGTGTTGTTTGCAGGTCACAAAACAATGGAAAGTGAAATTTAGAAAAAGGGGAAGCACTCGGTCGAAACGCGTGAATCCACCAACCCGTGCAACAAGACATTTTTGGAAAAAAAACTAAGTAACCAGAAAGCGAAACTAGAGGGGATAAAAGAGTGGGAAAATAGAAAGGCAGAGGGCAATTTTTGTAAGTGGGAATTGGTTTCAAACAAGCCCCATTGTTGCAAAACCATGATTTTCTAGTAATTGTCAGCAAATTCTTTGTTGAAGATTAGATTTTATTGCAACTTGTGGGAGTAAGTGTTTTCTTGATGCATTCTTCCATGAGTGTAACATATTAACTTAAGTATTAAACTTCTTGCATTATGGGTTGTTAGAATTAAAGATTAATAATTGCATATCTAGAAACAAGAATGACAATCTTGCTGCAACATTGTGATTTGGTATTTCTATTTTCTATCTGCATTACAAATAGAATTGAACG
>JASDQU010735214.1:26056-44592 GCA_032191745.1 Picea mariana
ATTTAAATGGTTTAGGCTGTTGAGCCATGGGAAGCCATGATTTTATGCAGGCGTTAGGTAGATCGGCCTTTATTGTAGATCGATTGAGATTTAGATCTAGATGCTGGAATAGACAACCATTTATTGTAATTTATTAGAGTAGGTGAACCTGGAGGGAAGCGCTCGATGAGCCCCTCAAGTAAAAGAGATTTTGAGATCTCATTTTGAGTTAGTGAGGTGGTTTTAGATGAGAAGAGAAGAGAAGAGCCAGAGAGAGCTAGAGAACATCTTTGTAAATACAGGCATTTGCCATTTTAATACGAAGAGTAGTTTTTCTTGCATTATACTGTGTTATGTGGATGTCTGTGTGTGTTCTCTTATATGCTGTGAATGTATGTTATGTTGATGCATTCTGCAGGGGATGTTTGATTTCAGGTTTGAGAGGTCTTTGAGGTTTCATGCCATGAGGGCGTGAAAGAGTGCTGCGGACTATGAATACCAGTGCACTTCTGAACTCTGAGGAGTCGGACGAAGACGTGCTACGACACAGGAGCTGGAATCAACAATTCAAAGGAGAAAGACCTCAAGGTTGCTGAACACCTTGGAGGTAAGGCTGTGTAGCTAAAACACAGTTGCAGATAGAACTTTGTTGTAAGTTCTGTGAATCTCTGCCAGGTGGGCATTGAGCAGGTGCGTAAGTGCACAGGAGAAGAAAGAAGATAGAACTGCTGAACGTTCTGTGGAAGAAAACACTCTGCCAAGTGGGCAATTGAGTCTGTGTGCAGATAAGCATAGGAGAAGAGAACTCTTTGAGTTCTGGAGGTGGAAGAAGAATCCACAGAGGGATCTTCATATAGGGTTGCTGAATACCCAGAGGAGCTAGCATTTAAGCCTAGCAGGTGATCACGCACGGAAGGTGCTGACAGAAGAGGAGTTGTAGCCGTCTCGCGAGTTCGGATATCGCAGGATTGGATAGGAGGAGTCGAGGGTCACAACTCGTGAACTTGTGAGATTTCGTCAAGAGACCTTGGGATTAGACCCGTGGTCATAGCGCTGCGGTCGCTTGGAGGAAAAGGAGCTCGTGCCTTGTGTTGTTCACACAGGGGAGTTCTGAAAGGACCTGTGGATCGATTTTTCAATAGGGATCCCCGAATGGGATCTAGGGAGCCGCTTTGGCTCTAAGGTGAAGAAGAGCGATCCTATAAGCAGGAGGTCAGGTGGAGAGACCCTGCGGGGTGATAGAAAGGACCTTATTGCATCAGTATCAAAGACTCCAAGCGACATCTGGTTCTAAAATGTCGTGGGGATCTACATAGGTACATACAAACCAAAATGGAGTTTCTAGACATCTCATCACTGGGATCCTCTTATTGATATGTTGTCAAAATAAAGCATAAATTTAAGAAACAAAACAAGTGATGATTTGGGTCTGTGAATCCATAACAACCAAAGTATGGTAAAGGAAAACCTGACTCATAGAATAGACAACCTCAATACAACTAGTCCAAGCCGCAGGAAAAGAATATCAATGACAAGATGAATAAAGACGCTGGGAAGTGGCACAACTTACATAAAATACCTTGGAGCACAACACCAATGAATGTCATTCAAAACAGTCATTGGTGGCCGAGCTCAAAGAAATAGAGCTGAGCCCCAACTTGGACACTAATTTACAAAATAATAAAAGGGAATAGATCATTGATGTAGAACCCACCACTATTATCGTGGCCACAACAATCCAACTAGAAGAACCAAAGTATCCTTAGGAGGGGGCGCACCTATTCCATTCACAAATGTGGGTGAAGGGGATCCTGTTGCATTTTATTGTTGATAGAAAAGGTTGTGAAGCAGTTGGATTTTTCGAAAACACCACACCTACAACCATACAACATTGGATGGCTTTGTCTAGGTCAAGATATTAGTGTTATCCAATAGTGTCGCATGTACTATGACATCAAGCCCTTCAAGTATGAGGTACTATGTGATGTTTCCCCACTGGAAGTCTGTGATGTTTTTTTAGGACAACCATATATGTGGAAGCATAATGTTTTTTATGAGTCTCAACCTCGTAGCATCATTGATACTCTAGGAGGTAAGCTCTACATGCCATGAGAGGTAGTTCTGACTATTGTCTCAACAAAACAATGCCACAAAGTAATCTATCATACCACAAAGTTTAGCCTCTTCACAATCTAGTCAGAAGGTGAATATAGGGACACTGCAGCCTTGGACCAAGACCTTTCTATCCAGCAAAAAATATTATAGAAGGGAAAATATTGTTACTTCACCTACGGGGGTGCCTCCACACTGCCTAATCAAGCAAAGTTATAACAAAGCCCTTCACACTCCTCATGCTGCATCTTCACCGACAAATTCACCCCACACTCGGGTAGTTCATGTAGCTATATTAGTTTAATGGATCCAAACTCTTCAGCAACAGGATCATAACAACCTTCAACAAGCTAAGAAAGACAACTTATGTAGTAAGGCAAATAGCTCACCAAGGTTCAAATTCAAAAAAAGCTTCCCCATCTCCCACGAGAACTTGACACAATGGAGACCATTTATTCCTAAGGGGAAATGAATGATCTAGATGGATATTGGTGGCCACCCACCTATTCCACTAGCTCAAAACATGGGTTTCCACCCTGGCATTTTTTCTACGATTTTCGGGTCTTCGACTTCTAGGGCCATTTTGAGGCCCTAAATGACGTTTTTTTGGCTCGACAATGCCTAACAGGAAAAAAAGTAGATCCTAGGCTGAACGAAACATGTTGTGCTTGTCTAGACCTTTCCAAATAGCTATCGTGTGCCTCAAACATAGATCATATGCAAACGTTACACCCTCGAGAAGTTGACGTATCAACTACCCCTATCGGGGCCCACAAACCTTTTGGCGTTTCATCTTTTGGGGTTAGGGTTTTGGATTTTATTTATGTTAAAAATTTATTTGGAGCCTCATTGAAAACATCATCTTCTTTCAAATCAGCGTAGCCATCACATCTCTTCTTAGAGATAAGATACCACCATTATAGCGAGTTCATTCACTCTATATTTTTACAGTTTCTATACATTTATTTCATTAATAAAAATTGTGCATTATTGTATCTCTGTGTTTATTGCAATATATTTGTGTATTTACTTATTATATATCCTCCTTCATTTCGTTTATTAAAATAATACAGATCAAGAAACCTCCCAGGACTGTACAAAGGGAAGTGGACAAGGAGCAGGTAGCTCTAGAGGTTGTGTAGACTCAGAGTGAGTGTGAATTCAAAGGAAGTCAAGGGGCTCAAAGGGAGAGTTAGTCGCTCGGTGGGATAAAACCTTCAGTTACATATGGGAGAGAGGAATATTCCAAGATTTTCAGGTAGGTGTCATCGATGTAAGAGGTGAGACATGAGGTTCAGTGGAAGGAAGCTTCTCTGAGAAGGGTGTATTCCAGGATGGGATCATGCTAGACAACAATATTTTCTTTAGTGACCGAGGATGAAACCGGTCAGAAGGACTGGAGAGAAGGATTTGTTTTAGTGACAAAGGGAGCAACCATTGACGTAGATTGGAGAGTAGGATTTGTTTCATTTACATAGGGAGCATCCAATCATGCATATTGGAGAGCGGTTGTGGTAGAGGATCCAATGCAGAAGAAAGAGCTACTTCCAGGTGATGATGGAGGATTGAATTCCTCCCTCGCTAAGAGGGAGTTTTTATTCTTTGGTAGCATTGGGAGGAATTCCCACTTATGGAGTGTGGTGAGAATACCTCCCTTACTAAGAGAGAGTGTTGATTTTTATAGCTTTGGGCATGTATTCTCACATATCCCTAGGTGTTGGGCATGTGGGAATCGTCGTGGGAAACACATCACACTTTTGCTTTGGTCACTAGTACAAAATGAGGGATAAATGACCAAAACAATGACCAAAATCCGCATATAAATGACCTCTTTTGATCTGGCGACCAGGGATGATTTTAAGGATAGAAATTTATTTTAAAATGTAGAAACCTTGGCGAATCTTACTAATCCTTCATATTTCAACTATAAAATGTTTGGCGATATTTTTGTAAAAATATTCTAATTTCTAAGGATTTAATATAGTTTGTATAAAATTTTGGCGATTTTTAATGTAAAAAAATCTTATCTTATATAATTTGGGTGAATCGTTTTTAGAATAGAAATCGTTTTTTGGGAAAAACCATGGAAAAATAGCCCATGAGAAAAATTTAGCCCCTAAAATCATCCTTGTTGGCGATCGTTGGTGGCTAATTTCTGGTCTCTTATTACGTGACCAAAATTGGTCATATTTAGTTTGGTCATTTATAGCTTGTCTTGTGGTCATTAATTTGGTCATATATTTGGAATTAATGACCAAATATATGACCAAATTAATGACCACATGACAAGCTATAAATGACCAAACTAAATATGACCGATTTTGGTCGCGTAATAAGAGACTGGAAATTAACCACCAAAATTTCCATTTGGTCATTTATATGTGAATTTTGGTAGTTTTTTTGGCCACTTATCTCTTATTTTTTGGTCACTTATTTTTTGATCATTTTATATGCGATTTTTTTTCATTTTCTTTGGTCACTTAACTCTAATTGTTTGTTCACTTATCTATCATTTTTTAGTCACTAATTTAGTCATTTTTAGTCATTTTATGTGTGTTCATTATTATTCTCATTTTTTGGTCACTAATTTAGTCATTTTTATTCATTTTATATGTCTTTATTGTTTTTTAGAAGTTTTAATGGTGTTCATTATTAATAAATATATATTTTTAGTATGATAATATGTCTAAATTAAAAAAATAATCATACAATATTCATGCTCATCTAATACACATGTAATCATGCAATATTTTCACATTAATTAGTTAATTACATCACTTATAAATAATATAAAGTACACACACACACACACACACACACACACACACACACACACACACACACACACACACACATATATATATAAGTTTTAAACGCACATAGATTCTATTATATGATATGTCAAGTATTACAACAAATATGAGTTTTCAACTGAATATCGACACTAATGGACTATCAATGGTCCATGACAATATTAACTTCTAGTTCATGAATAATACTTTGGCTATCTTCCTGCTTCTCCATCTTTAGCTTCTCAATGGACTAGTAACTCAGTTTAACTCACGTCATTAAAAATATTGTTGAAGTGTGCTTTAGACAAAAATATCACAAGGTTACATGTATTTAGAGACTGAACTCTAGTAATAATTAGATGAATGGGGATCCACTCCATAAGATTATGCTTTGGCCTTGGGAGATAGTTTAATGGTGGTCATTTTTCAGTTTGAATTATTCTCTTATACTCATATCTTTAGGGAGTTGAATACTATTGTTGATACTCTTTCTAAAGAAAGCCTATGTTTAGAGGAAAGTAGGTTGTTTGTAATGGAGGCTCAAGGTGGGACTACAAATATTTTTGAACAAACTTCCTAATTAATTTTGTATAAATAAGTAAACAATGGAAATATTATGTGAAAGTGCTTTATGCACTTGGAATATGAAAGTGATTAATGCACATGAACTATGTAATTTTATTTCTAATTATGAACAAAAATAACTTTTTTTCCATGATAAAAGATATAACTCCATGTAATCAGTGAAAACTCCATATTATATTCTTTGTGTTAAGTGACAATAATCAGTGCCAATGGTGGAAAACAAGTATGGGGTAGAAACACTAAAAGTTGTTGATTCAGTTGAAGGAGATGAAATCCAAAGTAGAAAGGATCTCATGTATTATGCGCTTAGAGTATGGTCATGAAAAAATCACATGTTGTAGAGCTTTTTCATTGACAAATCACTGAGAGTTGAAGTGGAATCAATTTTTTTCGCAATCAAAATACAAATTATGATCATTGTGAAATTGTGATGAATCATTAACTAGCATTTACATCAACGAAACAAGAACAACCCAATTTTGGTAAGGGATTTCAATAGATAAAATGTAAAATTCAATTCGTAACCCACAAAAAACTAACAACAAATGAAAATGATAATAGAAAATAAGGTCGTAACAACCCTTAGTCAATCAAGTATATTTGAATAATACACAACAAAATTTTCCATTTCTTCTTAATCAGATATGAATGCATACCTTTGGAATTGTATTGCCTTTGCAATTATATTTTTGTTGGCCTAAATTTCAATAACCTCAAATTTTGTGATCTGGGCGAAAGTCTTGACTATCTGAAAAACTATGTCCATGAAAATAAAATGAAAACTCCAGCCATTCGACTTTTGAAGCATTAAAAAATAATATTTATGAGTCTCTATGAGTTTTGGACCAAGGGGTTCGATTTTGTATATCAGATTCATGAAAGAAAAACAATTTTACCCAAGATCCAATCCCAGGACTCTTGTAAAACAATTCATGGTAGTAAGCAAATAGAGCCAACAATATAGATGCAGGGTAATATTTGGTTTGTGATCATAGGTAAAAATAAACAAACGCATGACATTAATGAGAGTGTGCTTGGCTAACATGCATATTAATGTTGTAATAATGGATGTTAATTATTATAGTGCATTATGTTAGAGAAGTATTATTAGTATTCCACCTAGGGTTATGTGTTTTTATTCCATTGAAAACCTCGTGTGATTATCTCCTCCTTCTTAGAATATCCGAATGGAAGGTAACATAACCCCCAGTCACAATAGTAGTTGGTAACCTTGAGGGACTCAACCGAATTTGAACCTATGACCTAAAGTGTCCTCGTTGGAAACATGCTTTGGGAATATGGTTCAATTGATTGATCAAACCCTTGTGGCTAGGGTTGCATATTTATATATTCCTACCCTCTAACATTTCATGTATTATATAATGTAATAAGCATTGAAAGATAAATGTGATGTTATATGTATTGAGATTCTTCATGCCTTATAAATAATTTGGCATTTGGCATTGATCTTGATGAGTCATGATCAAATCCCCCAATGTTCTTCCTATGAGCAAGCCAAAATGGGTACTTAAAGGTCTATGGTAGACATACAATCACATAGATAACCTAGAAAAACCTCACCAAATTGGTTAGTGGATATAGCCAAAAACACTGAACTTCATATAATACTTCAGAGAACTTGCCAAAATACCCAAAATTTAATTCAATTTGGATCTAGTGATCTTGAATGTACTTAAATCTCTATGGTAGACATACAGTCACCGGGATAACCTGACAAAATTTGTCAAGTTATTCAATGTAATTGCTTAAAGGCCCTATATTCACTTAAACCCTCGTGGAACATGCTAAAATACCTTAAACTTATTTAAATTTGGACTTGATGACCTCAAGCGATTCACTTATGCTCCAATAACCATCGAAATTTCACTAATTTTCTTGAAAGACGAGAATGAAACAACACAAATATGACTAGCCATACTGTCTCATAGCGTGGTCAACACTTCCACTAAAACCCAATGCCTCGTCATGAAAACATCAATCTAAAACTGGACCTCTGTGTACGAATTGACCCTTCAACGAATTCACGCTTGCATCATATAATCACACCTTCTGTTAAATTTTAAAAAACACGTTAATGATAATAAAAATGTGAGTCTCGTGTAAGCATAGATAATTTGGGGGGATAGCAACTAAAGAAGATCAAGTGTTGCATAGCAGCGTAGTCCCTGCCAGGTTGAATTAGGAATAAATGCAGAGCGATAGGACAAAGTAGCGAAGGCAGATGGAAACTGCAGTGGAGATGTGGCAAGCAACATGAAGCACAGGTGGTATGCATGCAGTAAATGACATGTGGCCTCTAGAGCCCCATTTATTTTTTGAAAGTATATAATATATTTTTCCATGTTGAAAAATTATATCTATTTTGTATCTATATGTAGTAGGACAAAAAAAAATTATATTCAAATTAAGAAAATACAGTTTCTGCATAGTGGAAGATAAAAATTTATGACGACATAAATATAAAAGGAGATAAAAAATAGTTTAATTTGAAATATATAAAAAAAGTTACATATTCCTGGAAATTTAAATGCATTTGTCATATGGACTAGGATTGGGGCTCGTGCAAACCATAAGCATAGTGGAAGATAAAAATTTATGAGAACACAAATATTTTTTATTTGAAATATATCAAAAAATGATATTGTCTGTTACAAATTCCTGGAAATTTAAATGCGTTTGTCATATAGACTGGGATTGGGGCTCCTGAAGACCATAAGAGAAATATGTACAAGAAATAGGACCGTAGAAAGAAGAAGTGGGCGATGGTAGAGTGTAATACCTGAAAAGAATAAATTGAAAGGTATCAGTATTTGGATAGACATTTCTATTTAAAAAAGTGGAATAACTGGGTTCATAGACAAAGAAGGATGTGATTAGTATAGACTTACAGTGGTGGTACATATGACCCCTTTTGTTATTTTATTACTGATGCCTTTTCATTGATGTCATTGATGACTACTGGAATCGTGGCGACTGCCTATTGCCTTTCATCGACGACCTGCTTTAATTCCCTTTCGAGCCATTCTTCAATGTAGCTTCTCATTGGGGCGACGTTGATCTCATTCCATATTTTTATGTTGAAAAGTTCATTTTCTAATTCGCTGAAGTCGATAGAAAGATTACGTAGACCCTGATCAATTTCCTCATTCTGTACCAAATAGTCGACTAGCTAGTTGTCCACGTCATCTTGACCATATTCAAGGATGTTACAAAAATTTTCCAAAGACAACACCTTAAAAATATCAACCCGTTTAACGAAGAATTGATTAGTTAAGGGAAAGGAGTTGACAATTAAGCTGGGGTATTGGAATTCGTTGGTCCTTCTGGCTAAGTTTATTTTGGCCATCTTTGTGAATAATTTTTCTTTTTTTGATATGGCTTGTTCACATGACTGGACAATGAGATGCAGGTTCTTCACTTTTTCTTTCCAGCATGCATTTAATTGACCGATCTGGTTTTTGGATGGGAGATCTTGTTCTCTTATGCTTGTTTCTGTCATGTTGTTGAAAATGGTACCAAAAGGAAGGACCATGTTTAAATAGAAATGTTCTTCATCTTTTAACTCCACCTGCAAATGTTCGAGCAAATTATGTGCCCTCGTTCCAAGGGAAGTCATGGTTTGTGATATTTCCCATGCCTCAGTAATCAATTCCATTATTTTCTTGATATTATTCTCCACATATAATATACACAATGTGAGGAGGCTAGAGGATCCTTTTAACTTGGTTGCAAGGGTGGAAGGTGTTAGCGATAAAAAATGCACTGGCATTTTTGAAATAATGATGCCTAATATTGTAGGGAACATTTGACTAGCTTCTTGGACTCCAAATTCAGATTTGAAAGCACCATTGGAAAGCTTATGATTTGTAGATGTCGATCGACTATTCAAGCATGCAAAATGGACTCTCCATGACTGATAAATTTGATTTTAAAAAAATTGGCGCTTTCACCAGCTAACCCGTCTTGAATTTTGCTAGTTAGCTGGTGAAAGCTCCGCCTTTCACCAGCTAAGGAGCAGATTTTCGGGTAAATTAGCTGGTGAAATCATGTCACGGCCAGAATAACCAAATTTTTGCCCAGATCAAGAATTTTTGAGTTTGAATGGTTTGAAACCACTTCAAATGGACAGGTGTTGAATTATCAAGTCTAATTCAAAGGCTAGTTTTGAGGGATAAGGTCAAAAAGAGGTTTTTCAACTACATTTGGCATCTTTTTCAAAGGCAGAATATTAGGGTTTTTGTACACTTCACCAAATTCGAATTTTATCTTTGGAGGACCAAATCAAACAACCTTGGGAGGCTAAAACTGCACTTCATCAACAATCTACTACTCTTAGATATGGATTGACCTCATCTTGAGGATCTCTTCCTAGTTTTTTGTAAATATAGTTTACTTTCTATTTTTAGAATATCAGATCCATTGTTTTAGGATCTGAGAACTCTGATGTAAAGCTATAAAGATACAGACTTAAGACAGACATGGGGTTCAATTCTGGATACATTTTTGGCTATGTACTTTGACACTTTCTTGCTTTATGAATCACAGTTTTCTTTGGTCATTATATATCAGTCTGTCCACATTTTCATTACTCTATATTTAATTCTATTCAGTTCAATTGTTCAGAACTGTCATCTTCTGATATAGCTCATGGATATGAATTAAATATTTTTTATATTCTTGTATAACCCTACAGATCTGTACTTGGTTATCTTGAATGTTTTTCTTCATACCTTGATTATTTACTGTAACTGATATCTAGTTTCTTGAAGCACTGGTTTATTTAGAGGCATGACATGTTGCCTTTTTTGCTAAGCCTTCTCAGCTATCCCATTGTTCCAAACACTTGATTATTAGTGATTTCTTAAGTTACCAAGCATCCTTAGCCTACAACCCTAAGGAGTTTCTTGGAGTGATAACAAATTGGCGTCGTTGCCGAGGAGAGGAGATCGAAGCCCAGCTTCCTTGGGAGATGACAAGATCCAGCTTTGATGATAGACAAAGATTGGACATCATTTGGTTGTAATTATCTATCTGGCAACTCCATGAAGGACAGATTCAGTGGCGACTCCACAATAATCAAATGTCAAAAGCGTTTGCAGCTCTTTTGACTCGGAGGTTTGCACCTCTTGACTTCTCAAGAGTTCTTGTTTTCCCACATCCAGTTCCTTCTATATATTTTTGGGGAGATCACCTTCCAAGATTTTCAGAAAAGAAAGAAGATAATCCTTCAGATTATCTCATCAGATTTCATCAATGTATGGTTCAGCTGGATATATATCATGAAGATGTGCTCATGAAATTGTTTGTCTTCTCATGAGAAGGAGATGCTCGTGAATGGTATCAATCTTTACCTCCTTCTAGAATATCTTCTTTAAAAGAGTTTCATAGAGTATTTCATCATCGATGCAAAAGGTATTTTGCTCAGGAAATTCTTCTTGAATATTGCTGTGATGAATTTGAAAAACATGTTCAACAAGAAGTAGTTTCTTCTTCTGTTTGTCCATATGAAGATTATGTTTTTGAGGAAGAACTTCCTGATACAATTAATTGTGAAGATTGCATAAATGTAGATGCATCAAGCCTTGTTTCTGATGCATCTGTTTCCCTTAATTTGCATGAAGGGACAATTATAGAAGATAATTGTTCTCAAATTTTTGAAGATTCTTCTTATGACATGTTTCCAGCTATGATTGAAAAGAAGGAGCTGAAAAATTCCTGTTTTTCTTTACATGATACATGGGTTTTTTGTTCACCAGTTTTTGATGAGTATGCAGATGGGGTAGAGCAGATATCTATATCAATTGATGTCGATCTGAGCAGTCAGCCCATATATGAAAGCTATGTTGAAGAGCCACTTTCTTTTCTCATCAAGAAACAACCTCATGTTCAAATCGGCCATTCCATGTTTGTAGAAGACATTGAACATGATGGATTTAACCTAGCTGCAAATTTCAGGTCTTCTTGTCAGTTTGCAGCACCTCATAAACAAAAATTTGAAATATTTCATGAAGAAGATATCAATCAAGAAAGGGTTAGCAGTGAAATTAGCCCTTTGTTGTTTCTGGAATTGCAGAAACTTGTGTATAAGCAGATACATACATTATAAATTCTTGAATAGCAAGTAGAGGTAACTGTGTTTGGTTGTCAAACTATTTCTTCTTTCTATGATCCAATGTCCATTTATATGGAATCATATTTCTCAGAAGATTTTAGTCTTTCCATTTTCGGAATTAAAGCAGATGATGATTGTGAGTATATGCTGCAAGTTATGAATTCCCCTTTGATTTTGGTCTGCAGTGAAGGAGCTGTTGTAATTATTTCGATGTTAGCATGGTTTCATTGGAAACATGATGTTACATAATGATCCAGCTGTAACTGGTTAGAAGTAGGAGTAGATAGAAAATGATTTCTTCATGAAGCATGATTCTTTTCAGTTTGTCAGTTTGCAACAATTATTTGTTTTCGGTAATGTATGTTTCGGGTTTGAATAAAGATTGCAAAGGTCTGGTGACAACATTTGAGACTCCATAGACCAATGGACTAGACAAAGAAGCATCAATGAAATCAAAGGGAATGCATTTAGGGTTAGAAGATTTAAATTGTGGAGATCAAGCTACAACAAAAACTAGAGAGGTTTTTCATAGAAATTGCTTCTGTCAATGCCAGTTTTAATGCCTCATGTTCTAATTTTCATTTTTTTATCTTGTTTGATCTCCGTGTTTGTCAACTTTAGTACATTTCTTGTGATTGGAAAGACATCTCCTTTCACATATCAAGTTCTAGGACACTTGAAGACTTGTTTGGTTCTGGCATTTGGCTACATTTTACTTCATGATCCATTTTAGTTGGAGGAATATTCTAGGAATATTTTATTTTTTTGCAGTTGACCATCAAACAACATAGAGCAAACATGACAGAGAGTACAGGGTTTCAGCTGGGAACGGTTGGAGCTTTAAGTCTCCATGTTAATTCCTTTGTTTTGATAGTCATCTGCAACAAGTTTCTCATCAACACTCTCGGAGTTAACTTCGCCACAACATTGACCAGCTGGCATCTTTTGGTTACATTCTATTCTCTGCATATAGCATTATGGTTGAAACTGATTGAACATAAGCCATTTGATGCACGGGCTGTAATGGGATTTGGTATTTTGAATGGTATCTCTGTTGGACTTTTGAACCTTTGCCTAGGTTTCAACTCTGTTGGATTCTATCAGATGACCAAGTTGGCAATCATTCCTTGTACTGTTCTTTTGGAAACTCTCTTTTTCAAGAAGGATTTCAGTCGGAAAATCCAGTTTTCACTTGTGATCTTGCTGTTGGGTGTTGGCATTGCTATTATCAATGAATTGTAGCTCAATCTTCTGGGATCAATGTTATCTCTACTTGTGATAGTGATGACATGTGTTGCACACCATCCAGAAAAGTTTCAAAACACAGCTTTTGTACCAATCATGCCCATATCAAGTAACGACTTTGTTCATTACTGGTCATGATCCAGAAATGAATTGTGAGATTAGTTATGAAGATATATATTTCACAGAATTCAAGCCTGCAGTGCCTACGACTATGGTAGCTTCATCAGGGAAATCAAATTATGCAAAACCTTTCCTAGGGACCCCCGTCAGGCAAAAGAATGGCGAATGGCATTGTGCTCGTCAAAAAATTCAAGTGAAAGAAGTTGAGGTTTGCGATTGTGAGCAGTGTAGACCGCCTAATGTGTGTTGTTTGCTTGCCCATTTGATGAATTATTTCGGTCATACCTCATATGGAGAGGGATACAAGCAGCTGGCTGAAGTTCTTTCTACACCACAAAAGTTGTCGCCTACTATTATCGAAGTTCTTTTGATTCTGCTTGCAAGGACTGTAGATTTTATATCCGATGAAGAGGTATAGCTTTTTCTAGAGCCTTGTAATGTTGTGCTGAGCCATGTAGCAGATTTTCTTGAAAAAGATGTTGATGTACTAAGTGATAAGATTAGAAGAGACTCCTTTGGTACGTTGTCCATGATCTTGAGGCACTTGCGGGCAAAATTGCCTGGGGTTCATCTGCTGAAAATGCTGAAAATGTTGTTAGCATAGTTCAGAGAAGAATGGTTGAATGAATGCTAGGATTCTAGTCTTTTAATAAGCAACTCAGTGCGGTACGAGAGATCAATAAATTTCTAGAGAATGCTTGCTATGTTGCTTCCAGGGATAATGGAAAGTCAGTTTTGACAGAATATTTTGAAGCAGATTTAGGGTTCAAGCCAACGACTGAGGAATATACGGTTAAAGATATAGACAGGTGGCAACTCAAATTTGTTGATGATAAGATGGCTGAAAATCCCAGATTTTGCCAGCAATTCTAGACATCTTGGAAACAAATTAGTTTGTTTCAGATTTTATTATGATTTAGTTTTCCATAAAGTTAGCAAATAGTTATTGTTCTTTTTTGCTATTTAAAATAGGATTTGAAATGGAAAAGGTGAAGCCTGAGGGGGCTGAGAGTTGTAGCTTCTAGGAGTGAACTAGAAGAAGTCTTTGCCAAGTTTTATGATGGTGGTTATTGCAAAGGAGCACATAGTAGACAAGTATTGGTATCAGACATTATGGATTGTACTATTCATATGCGGGATTTGGAGGGTGGAAGTGTGCTTTCATTAACTATAAAAGGTTCCTGAGAATGGAAATCCAGATGCATTATTGTTAGCTTTGAAGTTCATGACAAAATCCTTTCAGAGATGATAAATCTATGTAAACTTCTATCACATGCATGCAATCTGATTGACCTATTCACACCAGAGCATATGCTTCTTTTCTTCCTGTAGTGAAGAAAACATCCTTTTGTTGTCCTCAAGTTCATTCTGTTTGGAAAGTTCTAGTAGATATTTTGTTTGCAGATTTGACAGTGGCTCAAGAATGATAGGTTGCTATAAATTTGCAGGGAGATAAATCAAAAGAACACTGAGTTTTTGGTGAACAACAGTTTTGAATATGAAAGGTTTCTTTTGGCCAAAGACAGAGATTTCACCAGTGCAAAGAGAAAAATTATAACCAGTTAGCTGGTGAAAAGTAGAACTTTCACTAGCTAACTAGTAGATTGTAAGGTGAATTAGCTGGTGAAACTACAGAAAGAATTTTTTGGAAAATTAAGCTGGAGCAAAGCGATTTTGGAGTATTTGAAAAGGTATGGGAGCATCAAATGATTAACCACCAAATCAAGAAAAAATTAGTGTCAAAGATTCATGGAAGATCCTTAGACTAAAGAGGTCGAAAAGGAGGCATCTGATATGGTGTTAGCAGATGACATTTCCAGGGAAGTTTGAAGCAGACATGCTACAAATAAAGAAGATTGGGAAAGAAAACAACAAACTTTGGAAAATAGCCAGATGATAAAGTGTAAAGGATGAATGACTCCATGCCCAATACTAAAGGCACAGGGTCTGCCAGGTTCTTGGAGACCTCGCAGGGAGGTCTCCATCCCAGTTGGAGCCAGATGTTAGTGATAAAAAATGCACTGCCATTTTTGAAAGAATGATGCCTAATCTTGTAGGGAACATTTGACTAGCTTCCCAGGCTCCAAATGAAGATTTGAAAGCACCATTGGAAAGATTAGGATTTGTAGATGTCGATCGACTATTCAAGTATGGAAAAAAGACTCTCCATGCTAAGAAATTTGATTTTAAATAAATCTACGCTTTCACCAGCTAACCCGTCTTGAATTTTGCTAGTTAGCTGGTGAAAGCTTCGCCTTTCACCAGCTAAGGAGACGATTTTCGGGTAAATTAGCTGGTGAAAGCCTGTCACGGCCAGAATAACCGAATTTTTGCCCAGATCGGGATTTTTTGAGTTTGAATGGTTTGAAACCACTTCAAATGGACAGGTGTTGAATTATCAAGTCTAATTCAAAGGCTAGTTTTGAGGGATAAGGTCAAAAAGAGGTTTTTCAACTACATTTGACATCTTTTTCAAAGGCAGAATATCAGGGTTTTTGTACACTTCACCAAATTTGAATTTTATCTTTGGAGGACCAAATCAAATAGCCTTGGGAGGCTAAAACTGCACTTCATCAGTAATCTACTACTCTTAGATATGGATTGACCTCATCTTGAGGATCTCTTCCTAGTTTTTTGTAAATATAGTTTACTTTCTGTTTTTAGAATATCAGATCCATTGTTTTAGGATCTGAGAGCTGTGATGTAAAGCTATAAAGCTACAGACTTAAGACAGACACGGGGTTCAATTCTAGATACATTTTTGTCTATGTACTTTGACACTATCTTGATTTATGAATCACAGTTTTCTTTGGTCATTATATATCAGTCTGTCCACATTTTCATTACTCTATATTTAATTCTATTCAGTTCAGTTGTTCAGAACTGTTATCTTCTGATATAGCTCATGGATATGAATTAGATCTTCTTTATATTCTTGTATAACCCTACAGATCTGTACTTGGTTATATTGAATGTTTTTCTTCATACCTTGATTATTTACTGTAACTGATATCTAGTTTCTCGAAGCACTGGTTTATTTAGAGGCATGACATGTTGTCTTTTTAGCTAAGCCTTCTCAATTATCCCATTGTTCCAAACACTTGATTATTAGTGATTTCTTAAGTTACCAAGCATCCTTAGCCTACAACCCTAAGGAGTTTCTTGGAGTGATAACAGAAGGCATGGATATTACCAAAGGATTGGAAAGCAATGACATAGGAATCAAAGAATCTTCCAATTCCTTGACCTGATCCTTCAGTCTAGAATTCTCGGCCTCAATGCCTCCAATGGAATCATCAAGAGAATCTGTGGTCTCTATGTGAAGTCGAAATATTTGGGACAGCTGCCTCTTCGCAAGGTTAACCTCTGAACGAGATTTTATTTTCTTATTTTTTACATCTTTTTTTTCAATAATTAATTTTTTGGACTGGTTGTCAAAAACAATGCTCTGGAACACGAAGGATTCATCTTCGTCGAAATTTTTGGTATCAAATATGTCCATTGGATGACTATGCTGGATCACGTCTCCGAGCTGATCAAGGTAGCATAATAGGCTATCCAGATCAGGCTCAAGTGCCATGTTCTCACTTTGAATTTTGGGCTCTTTCGCCTATCCCACAATTTTTTTTCTCTTCTTGTCCACTGGAAGCTTGTGAGAACTATCAATTTTAGGGTGAGGAGGGTCGTTATCTCCTCCTCCATTTGAAGAAATCTGAGCCGCTTTGTTATTGTGGTGGGCCATTGGAGCGATGCTCCAGGATGTCGTACTTTTGGGAGTGTTATTCGCCGATTGAACACTCTTATCACCGGGGCCTTTTCCAAGTTGCTTATACAATTCAATGGTGCTTTGCAGTGTGTCTAGGTGGTCAGCATCAGAAGCAGGAGCGTTGTCGCCAGTGTGTCTATTTTTGGTCATGTGTTTTTTGAAAAAAGAATTGTCGAAGCCAAGTGTTTGTAAATGTTGTAAAAAAAAATTATTGGGGTTGAACCCTCTTAGGATTTCAGCATATCTTAGGTTTAAGTTATTAAAATGGGCTACGAATTCATCAATTTTGTTGGCATTCCTCAACATGAAGTCCCCAACTTTCCAAGGAAGAGGAATGAACTATTTTTTTCTCTTCTCTTGGAATAGATGCAACCAGTAGTTGTATTTCCTTGCTACTTTTGTAACAGACATTATATCCATAATGTGACATGGAAGGAGAGAAGGTTTTTTCCTGGAGCCAAAAATCCTTATCACAGTGTAATTATCTAGATATTCAAGTGCCCCCTTCCTGTCCAAAAAACTGGTTGCCTGGTCAGATATTCGAGGAGCATCTTCTCGTAACAAAAAAAAATTGAAAACAAACACAAATCCATTAAAAACCTCATAAAAACAATGGGAGGCCTTGTGCTTCCACAAGGCCTAGTACTATAACGTTACTGGGTTGAATTCCTAGTTGACATTCTTGGACAGAGATAGTTTTGGAAACTGGAAGCAATGTGATATCACAAAAACTAAGTAGGATGACATATAAAATTTCTTCTCCTTTTTGAAGCTTGACAATTGGGAACAAATTTCATGGTAAATTAGCTTTCCCCAATAAAAAATGGCTTATTCCTTGACTGTGAAATACAAAATATAAAGAGCCATTCGAGAAATGGTTGTTGTGGAGTCCTTTCCCATTATTCTTGTAAACAACCACCCAATTTACCAGTATGGATTTCTAAATGAACTAACCTGCAAGCTTGTGATATCTTCAGGAACTACCATCAGGTCTTCTAAGAACTCATGCAAGAGGTCCAACCCATTATTATGATTTCTTAGGAACTGCTTGGAATATTCTCCTTTGAACGTCAATGTTGGCTCCGACAATCTTAACATTTGGCGGAAGACCCGAGGTGACAAAGAAATGGAAGAACATTCCCGCAGTGGAATAATTATTTGGTGTGAAATAAATTTATTGAAACCAAGAGACCGGCTCCTTATAGTCAAAAAATTCAGAGACACATCCTACACAAAAAATCTTAGAGGGGCGGCAAGGTATTAGTAATAAGAATATGCCCTAGACCACTGAAAGTTCTGGTCCTCACGCTCGAATATGTTCACTGTATCTCCACAGAACTGTTGTTGAGATGATGCCATAGGTTTATGAGAACATTCATTTTCTCCAGACGATGGTTGAAATGAACAATTGGAGGCGATAATATAACTCTCTGCAAATGTTGGTTCAATGCTAATGAATGGGAAAGCTCCTCGAGCCTTTCATTGATTAATGACAATCTCTATGGGTGTTGCATGATGAAATGTTGGCAGCAAAGCTTACTTATTGCATATTTAGAAGTGCGAAGGTGGCAGGTATGACGAAGAGCAATTAAGGATTGGAGGTTTCGTGAGCATGCCAACCTGACGATGTGCGAATGACATTTCATGATTTAAATCAACACTCAGAAGGGATAATATAATGCTACACAAATCTTTGTTTAATGAGTATTAATAGGAGATCTCCTCAAGCCTTTCACTCATCAATGACAATCTATACAGTTCCTGCACGATGAGATTTTAGAATTAAATGTCACTAATTGCATAT
>JASDQU010735215.1:14259-25652 GCA_032191745.1 Picea mariana
AGCTCCTTCAATGATTGTCACATATTTCTCTTTCTCTTGCACACTTGGTTTTGCTTTGCATTTGTCTGGGGAATTTCGCTATAGTTTTTCTTGCTCCTTCTATGATTTTTTATGTCTTTTTCATGCTCATTGGAGACTCGTTATGACATGTGTCTTGTCCTTGGAGGCTCTCTATGACTTGTGTCTTGTCCTTGGAGGTTTGTTATGGATTGTGTCTTGTCCTTGGAGGTTCGCTATGACTTGTGTCTTGTTCATGGAGGCTCACTATACTTGTGTCTTGTCATTGGTGGCTCTCTATACTCTTGCCTTGCACTCTAAAGGTACTCACTATGATTTTTCAAGATGCAACATAGATCTGGTTTGTTGTCTATGGGTTATGTATTACATGATCTTGCATCTCTCCTTTGGCCTAGGGTTTTTGGAAAAGGACTTGATAAATCCATGATTGGATATTGATTTATAAGGAATTGATCATATTGAAAGGTTGGTGATTTATAAGGGTGTTATGACTGATGGGAGCACAAAAGAACTCAAGCTACACATAAATAAACAACTCAACACAAGAAATGCAAATTGACATATTAATGTAACAATATCCAACTAAGTTATTGAAAGTCAACTAATGATACCTTATTCTCCATCCAGATAACAAATTCGGACCACTTTTTGTCTTGTATCATCTTGAATTCTAAATGTGATGGATAATGGCCATATTGTTTCTCTTGTCAAAACATGGCAGATGGACTAGTTAAAGTAATTAATATCCAATCATTTACTATTTTGTACAAAATTAAAAAAATATATCATTTCAAATATTCCCAGGACTTACAAATTTGCATATTAAGGCTTATAAACTTGTTTGGCCACTGTGATGTGTGGCACAGAATTTGGCAAGCCTGGCCTTCAAGTCCTTGTCTTGAAACATACACTAATTCAATTTAACTATGCACTTGTAAAATATATAAATCATTTAATGAATTTGAAATAATCTTATGACCAAATTCAAATACACGTGTGCTCTCCTCACTAGACTTCCTCTGTGCATCCGCTCTATCATATGATTTCACGAGCTCTTTCCATACTTTCACACTTACATTAATTTCCCTTATTTTGTTCCTTATATCGGGAGGAATTTCTTTTATCTTTTCCATTTGGTTGCAATGAAATATCTTGCAATTTTGAGTCATTTGTTTTTTTATCTTCTTTACTGACCAACCTATCCAAAATTTAATCTCCATGTCATGGATGACTACTTTTTGAAGGTGCATGGGTATCTTCAATAATGGAAGATGCATATTCTCTTTGAAGCGTTGAAGGCATGATTCCTTCAACCTACGCATGAACACTTTCCCAGCATATGTCGTTCTGATATTCTCATAGACAACATCATATTCTACCTTGGTTTCATATGTACCAATGAAAGATGCATAACATGTACTGGTGGTGGAATAAATCAGTGTCCCAAGAGTGGTTGGGACATTAGACATCTATGCTCCATGTTCCACATTCTTAGAGGTTATTGTGATTGATTTTCTCCTTGATCTTTTGCACGATCCAGGATTTGATGGGGAATCAATCGATTCCCTTTGACATGGTTTCTTTGGTTGGACGGTTTTAGTGCCTTTAGTAGATCATTCTTCCACATATTTGCAAAGCATGGACAAGTCCATACCTTCTAGTTTCTTCACTGCTTGTACCCCCAATATAGAATCCATTTCCTCTTTCATTTTCTCACTTTCATGTCCCTATATATGTAAAATAAATTTATTATTTTAAATTCAAAAGTAAAAAAAATAAACCCTATATATATAGAGTAAATTTCTTCTTTTATAATTTTGAAATAAAAAACTAAAAAACACAATTCAAACAAGCAATGGAAACATCTACAAATATATAAATTGAGTATGAAATACCTTATCCTGGAAAGAATCATATCCATTTGCTCGTTTCCCTCTGCTACTTGACATTTTTGGGCATCCTAGGGCGATTTGTTTTCCTCCAGACTATGGAAAATCCATTATCTTTGTTTTGTATGTTTTGCTCCCTTTCCTCTAACTATTATAAACAATAGTATTTATAAGAATGTTTATTAAGTCGTTGTCGGTTAGAAGCCTACCTATGGGTGACATCATTCCCCTATAATAGGTCAGATGTACCCTAGTTTTCAAAGGGGTCGCTCTAGTTCCTTTTAGTCCACAACATCCCTAGCAGTTATGAACCCTATTCCAAGTGTGGATTCAGTGTTAGGAGCATACTCTACATATTTATATCAAGACTAGCATGGGCATGGCTACAAGTGTAAAATCCAATAGAGGTTTAAGAGCAAAGAAAATAGAGGTTTAAGAGCCAATTAATTTATTTTATCGCATTTTTTTTTTTCGTTTTGTTTGAATAGTAGGTGCTAAAGTGGGCGTCATTAGCGTCAGATTTAGCTTCGACTATTGGCCAAAAATGTAGTCATTTTGGGGCACAAATTGCGCCTAATTTAGCACCTATAGATAGAAAGAGTTGGCTCTGTGAGGGTTATGGGGTAGGGCATAGGGGTTAAGGTTTGAGAAATAAGTATTTAGGGTTTTGAGTTGAATTATAGGTTCAATGTTATGGTTTATGGGTAAACAATTAAGTATAAGGTTTAGTACATAGTGGATTATGGTTGTGGATTATGGTTATGGATTAAGGACTAAGGTTTATTTTTTAGGGTTATTATTAAGTATTTTAGTTTTAGGATGAAGATTAATTTTTTAATAAGGATAATGTGTAAGGGTCGGCTAGGTTAAATGTTTTAGGTTCTAGTGATTTGGGTTTAAGGTGTAGGGTTTAGGGTTATAGGTTAACAATAAAAAAAATGGGTTAAGGTTAAAATATCATCGTTAAAGTATAGGGGTTTAGGATAAGGTTCAATGCCAATGGTGTGAGGGTTAATTCTTTGGGTTTAAGGGATAATGGTTAAGTATTGAAGCTTAAGGAATAAGGAATAGTGATATTGGTTTGGCTATGAATTAGGATTATCGATTTACAAGATTAGGTTGTCATGGATATCAAATGGACCAATTGAAGAGGAATATTTGTGACTTATTTAGTGGGAAAATATATCATATCAATTCATACCTCAAATTCCTAAATATATATGAGGCTCAACTCCCTTCTTTCTATATTCCACCATTTAAGGAAAAAATATCATTATAAGAACACAAGGTCTATGTAAGTAGGAATTAGTTAATCTTGAATGTATTAGAAATCCATGGTTAATATATCTTTTTAGGTCACTTGATGTTGATTCAATTAAGTGGTTTAAAATTGTTCTATAAATGCAGTGTTGAATTCCATAAAACATCCATTACAAAATTATACACTTTCCATCTATGATAATGGTTTGTCAACAATATATGTTAGTAATAGAATGAATACTTTTGCAATTGGACATATTATTAATGAATTTATAAAACCCAAAATTTAACGACTTTTTCAAAACCCTAGATCACCCACATCCTTACAACATTGGATGGCTCCAAATCAAGAAGGAGAACTACATCACCAAGGAATGTATATTTCTATCCTTGAAAAAAATGAGGTAACATGTGATCACGTCACGCCTTTGAATATCTACAATGATGTATTATTAGGAAACCCTACTTGTGATAGAAACATGGGGTCTACTATCATGACCTTGGAGCAGCAACATTGGGTCAATCAAGGGTAGATTGTTCTATGTTTTCAAGGTAAAGTGAAAACTAAATCTATTTGTGGTTTCAACCACATACTTTTATAAGTTGGTCAATCACTCTTTGTGGTTTCAACCACATACTTCCATAAGTTAGTAAATCACACATGTAAATGTCTTATGTGGACTACCTAACCAATGTCTTGTATGAAGTTATCATGACTAAACTATTATCCACCATTAACACGCCAAACGTTTATTGCACTTCTTGAGGTTTATAGTGGAAATTAGTAGGAACTTTCATTACATTTCAACGCAAATAGAACTAAAAAGTGATTCCTCTTAAGCCCCCACTACTATTTACTATGTAGGAGGATCTCACTAGTGTTGTGACAAAACTATATAACTTATTCTTCACTGTAGTTTTCAATTGTTCTACCTAAGATGCCCCCAACATTCTACAACCTAGTTCATTATGCAATTATTCATGCTTGATCCCATTGACATTTTGGAAAAGATTATCATGGACTTATCCTTAGATGTGGTTGTCTCTTAGTGCACATTAAATATACCACTATCTCATTAGAGTATGCACTCAACTAGTATATTAATATTGGATTAGAATCTTACCTCCATGCTATATATTACATTGCTAGTTGTGCACTCATCTAGATCTAGTGAACCTAGTGTAATGAAACAACACCACTTGGTAGTCTACCATTACTACCAACCTATATGAATATCATTAACATAATTTATATTACTCATGGCATTTATATTCCTAAACAAATAAAACATCTAATGTAAATGTTGAGCTCTTATATCCTTATATTCCTCCTTTGCTTGAGAAAAGAATAACTTCGTTGGATCCTCGAATTGACATTGATCATAAGTTAAATACACTAGCTCCTTTTGACCAATACATAGATCAAATGAATTGACACACATACATAAGGCTATACAAATATTATACGTTGTCAAATCAAGTTATTCCCTTGCATAATCCAAGTGTTTCACATTTGAGAAAGTGGGAAAACAAATTGCTTTGTGGATAACACACTAAAATTTTATGAATCAACATTAACCTCCATTTCCTACAGGAAAACAATTTATACTTCCAATGCAATGGAGACCATTTCTACCTAGGGAAATGGACTCTTGATCCATGCATTGACCTAATTCTTGTTCATGATAGATATTCATAATCTCTATCTGTGATTAAATGGGTACTTGCAATGATATTTGTCACAAGTTTCTTTTATTACTTGTCATGGCCATCTCAAATATGACCCACACCTAATCTACAATATGTGATTGATCCTTATTCAACAAGTCATCTATGTGTCATCACCAACAGATCAACATGTAGTATGCTATTGTTCCAACTTAATTCCAAACTCCTTGACATCATTAATGGGATCTCATAGTGGATCGAGGTGACGTGTCCACTAGCTCTAATGATTAAAGTTGATTGTATTATCATAATTAAGGCCCCTAAAAACTAACATATTCTCAAAGTAAGTGTTATGTAGAGAATGTTGTCAATCAAGGGTAGATTGTTCTATGTTTTCAAGGTAAAGTGAAAACTAAATCTCTTTGTGGTTTCAACCATATACTTTTATAAGTTAGTCAATCACTCTTTGTGGTTGGAACCACATACTTCCATAAGTTAATCAATCATGCATGTAAATGGATTATGTGGACTACCTAACCAATGTCTTGTATGAAACTATCATGACTAAACTAATATCCACCACTAACACCCCAAAATTTTATTGCACTTCTTGAGGTTCATAGTGGAAATTAGTAGGAACTTTCATTACATTTCAATGAGAATAGAACTAAGAAGTGATTCCTCTTAAGACCCCACTACTATTTACTATGTATGAGGACCTCACTAGTGTTGTGAAAAAACTATATAACTTATTCTTCATTGTAGTTTTCAATTGTTCTACCTAAGATGACCCCAACATGCTACAAACGAGTTCATTATGCAATTATTCACGCTTGCTCCCATTGACATTTTGGACAAGATTATCATGGACTTGTCCTTAGATGGGGTTATCTCTTAGTGCACATTAAATATATCACTATCTCATTAGAGTAGGTACTCAACTAGTATATTAATATTGGATTAGAAGCTTACCTCCATGATATATATTCCATTGCTAGTTGTGCACTCATCCAGATCTAGGGAACCTAGTGTGATGCAACACAACCACTTGGTAGTCTACCATTACTAGCAACCTATATTAATATCATTGAGATAATTCATATTACTCATGAAATTTATGTTCCTAAACAAATAAAACATCTAATTTAAATGTTGAGCTCTTATAGCTTTACAATCCTCCTTTTCTTGAGCAAAGCACAACTTCGTTGGATCCTCGAATCAATATTGATCATAAGTTCAATACACTATCTCCTTTTGACCAAGTTATCGTTCAAATGACTCGACACACATGCACAAGGCTATATAAATATTCTACATTGTCAAATCAATTTAGTCCCCTGCATAGTCCAAGTATTTCACATTTGAGCAAGTAAAAAAAAATTGCTTTATGGATAACACACTAAAATTTTAAGCATCAACATTAACCTCCATTTCCTACAGGGAAAAAATTTCTACTTCCAATGCAATGGAGACCATTTCTACCTAGGGAAAGGGACTCTTGATCCATGCATTGACCTAATTCTTGATCATGATAGATGTTCATAATATCTAAATGCAATTAAATGGGTACTTGCAATGATATTTGTCACAAGTTTTGTTTATGACAATGGTTCAGTATTATTTGTGTCAATACAAATTACCTATTGCAATATCCTTAAAGTGTTCAAGATGTGGTATGAATTGTTCGAAAAAAAAAACAGGATTACTTGGATGCTTCTTCCATTCATTTTGTATCAACATATGTTCATGAAGACACAAAAGTTAATAAAATATTAATGCATGTATCTCACAATGATTTGAATAAGCAACTATTTTAACTTCATTATTTTTATATTGTTTTCATTTTAATGTTGGGCATAATTTTTTATTATGTTTTATTAAGAACTAAACATAAAACAACTAAACAAAATAAAAGATTTTAATCACCTATAATTAGGTGAAAATTTAATAAATTAAAGCTTAATTTTAGTTTCCTATTTCATATCAAAACATGAATATTCAATTTCAATGATTTCACTGAGTCTTAAAACCCTCCCATACCATCAATGCATTTTCCTAGTCTAACCATGTAAAATTTCAACGCATACAGTCATATTTTGAAGAAATTTAAACATTGGCCCCATTCACTGCTCAATGTGTCGGTTCGGTTGATGACATTACATATGGGTGTGTTGGAAGACATTCCATGACATTTCAAGAGAGTTCTAACCAAGATTTTGTACATGGGAATGACGAATGATGAAAATGAGACCGCATAATGAAGGTTCATGCAAACATGGAGGATGTTGAAGATTATGCAGGGACTCTAGGCATCCCTGAGTCTTGAAACCCTCGCATAGCGTCAAGACATGTGTCTCTTCTAACCATGTCAAATTTTGACGTATACAGGCACAATTTGAAGAAATTTCAACGTTGGTACCATTCACTACTCACCATGCGGTGTCGATGGATGACATTGGCGATGGACGTGTTGTAAGACGTTCCATGACATTTCAAGAGAGTTTCAAAAAATATTTTATAGATGGGAATGAGGAATGATGACAATGAGACTGCATGATGAACATTGATGCAAACGTGGACGATCTCAAATATTATGCAAGGACATCATGCATCCTTGAGTCTTGAAACCTTTGCATATCGTCAAGGCATGTGTCTACTCTAACCATGTCAAATTTCGATGCATACAAGCACAGTTTGAATAAATTTCAACGTTCACCCCATTCACTAGTCATCGTGCGACGTCGATGGATGACATTGGTGATGGGCGTGTTGGTCGAATACATTCCATGACATTTCGAGAGATTTTCGACAAATATTCTATAGATGGGAATTATGACGAATGAGGATAATGAGACTACATGATAAATGTTGATGCAAACATAGAAGATTTCAAATATTATGCGAGGACGTCGAGCAATATTCTTCAATCTTGAGACCATTGCATATCGTCAAGGCATGTGTCTAGTCTAACCATATCAAATTTTGACGAATGCAGGAACAGTTTGAAGAAATTTCAACATTGGCCCCATTCACTACTCACCATGCGGCATTGGTGGATGACATTGGTGATGGGCGTGTTGGAAGACGTTCCATGCAATTTCAAGAGAGTTTCGATAAAAATTATGTAGATGTGAATGACTAATGATGACAATGAGACTGCATGGTGAACATTGATGCAAACATGGATAATATCAAAGATTATGTGGGGACATCATAAATCCTTGAGTCTCGAAACTCTCGCATGCCATCAAGGCATGTGTCTAGTCTAACCATGTCAAATTTCAATGCATACAGGAACAATTTGAATAAATTTCAACGTTGGTCCCATTCACTGCTCAATGTGCGACATCGGTGGATGAAATTGGTGATGGGAATGTTGGAAGACGTTCCATGAAATTTCAAGAGAGTTCTAAAAAAAGCCTTAAATCCCCTAACCCCTAAGCCATTGACCCTTAAAGCCTTAATCTCGAATCCCTAAACCCTTAAGCCCTCAACCTTAGTTAATCATTAATCCCTTAACATAAAATCCCTAAATCCCCTAACCCCTAATCCATCGACCCTTAAACACTTAAACCCTAATCCCTAATCCATTAATCCATAAAACCCTATGTCCTAAGAACTTAAACATTAATCCCCTAGCCCATAATCCCTAAGCCATTAACCATTAAACTACCTAACCCGTAAGTGCCAAATCCCTTAGCTCTTGACCCTTAATCCCTTAAACCCTAACCCCTAATCCATTAACCCTTAATCCCTATACCCCAAATCCCTAAATCCCATAATCCTCAAATCCTCTATCCACTTAACCCCCAACACCTCAACTAATTAACTATTTAGGCACATCCGACATTAAATCTAGCACTATTTTTGGCTCTATTTTCGATGCTATTAACGCCTACATGTTTTGGTCGGCACAAAAATGCCATAAATAGCGTCGACTTTTTCAAAAAAATGGAGAAAAATACACTAAAACAATCTTTGGAAGAAAAAAAGGGAGAAAATCTTGCTCTTTAATGAACGTGCAGGTTCTCCCTGATCCAACGATGGTCGGATCTTACACTCAGATCTGACGCCTAAGATCTATCCTCCTCTTCTGTGCGTTCTTCTTGTCTGAATTCATATATGACGATCATCGGGGATTCGGGATGGGGTCCAACGATCATTGATGCTCCTCCTCTTCCATTTTCACTGCGTTGTTGATCATGTTGATCTTTGTCATCGTTGTTCTTTCCATCAATCCACACTCTGATCCTGCCATCAATGACAAGCTCACTTTTCCTGTTAAACCTGCCAACAATCCTCTGCACTATCTCTTCTGAACTTATCAAGCTTTATCTGCAGCGTCTTCCTAAAATACTTCTTATACTTCTTCTTGTACTCATGCCATCTTCGTTGTTGTACTTGCCA
Source organism: Picea mariana (assembly GCA_032191745.1). Taxonomy (NCBI): domain Eukaryota; kingdom Viridiplantae; phylum Streptophyta; class Pinopsida; order Pinales; family Pinaceae; genus Picea; species Picea mariana. The sequence continues at coordinate 23,502 of JASDQU010735215.1, forward strand.
TCAATGACAAGCATATGTTGCCTGTTAAACATTTACCAACAATCTATTGATGGCAACTAAGGTACCCGAATTCTTTTCTCCCCCTTTGACATCAATGTCAAAGAGAACATGCTCCCCCTAAGCTGTTGCAGTATTTTTAGGAGGTATTAGATATTCAATCAATCAATACGAAACTCCCCCTAACAGGATGAACTTGCTTAGATGTCATATGGGATGACACCCAACTTCTGTCGGAGATAATCAAATGGTGTCTTGGCTAGGGGTTTAGTAAAGATGTCTGCTATCTGTTCTGTGGAAGGGATATAATTCAATTGAACAACTCTGTTTGTGACTTGTTCTCTGAGAAAATGGTATTTTATTGGGATATTCTTAGTTTTGGAATGAAGAACAGGATTCTTGGAGACACTGATGGCACTAGTGTTATCACAGTGAATTGTAATCGGATCAGTATAGTTTACCTTCAAATCTGCAAGAGTTTGAATCATCCACAAGATCTGAGTACAGCAAGTAGCGGAAATAATGTACTCTGCTTTTGTAGTTGATAAGGAAACAGACCCCTGTTTCTTACTAATCCATGCTACCAACGAGTCTCCCAAGAAGAAGGCACCTCCACTGGTGCTCTTTCTTTCATCTACACAATTTTCCCAATCTGCATCTGAATAAGCAGTTAACTGAAAATTCATATTTTTGGGATACCATAGACCATAAGTCATTGTTCCCTTCAAGTATTTGAATATCCTTTTGACAGCTACCAAATGACTTTGTTTAGGAGCAGACTGATACCGACCGACCATTCCAACAGCTTGCATTATATCAGGACGGGATGTTGTGAGGTACAGAAGACTACCTATCATTGATCGATATGTCTTTTGATCAACATCGAGTGAAATGTCATCTTTACTGAGCTTGCAACCAACCACCATGGGTGTACTAACAGGAGAGGATTCCTCCATCTGAAATTTCTTCAACATCTCTTTCAAGTATTTTTCTTGAGATATAAAAATTCCTGCTGAACTTTGTTTTACTTGTAAGCCAAGAAAATATGACAGTTCTCCTATCATGGACATCTCAAATTCTATTTTCATAGATTTAGCAAACCACTGGACAGATGATTCATTAGTACAGCCAAAAATAATATCATCTACATAAACCAAAACAACTAGTAAATTATCACCTTCAAACTTAATGTAAAGGTTACTATCAACAGTACCTTTCTTGAACCCTTTTTCTTGTAAAAATTTGTCTAGTCTATAATACCAAGATCGTGGTGCTTGTTTTAGTCCATATAAGGCCTTCTTCAGCTTACAAACATAATTAGGATTATCTTTCAATGAGAATCCTTCAGGTTGCTCCATATATACTTCTTCCTCTAGATCTCCATTAAGAAATGTTGACTTAACATCCCTCTGATAAAATTTAAAGTTCTTATGAAATGAATAAGCAAGAAACATTCTGATAGCTTCCAATCTTGCCACTGGTGAAAAAGTTTCATCAAAGTCCTGACCTTCAACTTGTGCATACCCTTTACAGACCAATCTGGCTTTATTTCTAACAACTTGTCCTTTTTCATTCATTTTATTCTTGAACACCCATTTGGAACCTATTACATTTTTATCTTCAAGTCTAGGGACAAGCTCCCAAGTATTGTTCTTCTCAATCTAATCAAGCTCTTCACTCATTTCTCTAATCCAATCATCATCCTCGCTAGCTTCCTCCAAAATTTTTGGTTCAGTCATAGATAAAAAGGCAACATGAGATTGTTCTAAGTCTTTAATCAATTTCCTTCTTGTCTGAACTCCTTTATTTATATCTCCAATTATCTGATTTTCAGGATGATTCTTTCTAATAATTTTGAGAGGTGATTTTGCTTCTTTATACTGATTTGTGTCAGTCTGAGTATTCGTATATTCATCTGATTCAGATTCTTCCTTTTTTGATCCTTGGACCTGTTCATCTTCATCTTCAACTATATCTTTTGTTCTTGGTTCAGCACTGCTTACATTTCTGACTGGGATTTCTTCATCAACTTTTATGTCTATACAATCAACTAGTTTGTGCAGTCTCTTATTGTAGCATCTGTACCCTTTACTATTTGTAGCATAACCCAAAAAGATACCTTCATCAGCCCGGTCATCATATTTGCCAATATTT
>JASDQU010735216.1:56102-75097 GCA_032191745.1 Picea mariana
AAAAAAAAAAAAAAATTTTTTTTTTAGGCGGCTGTTACGTCATATAATGCTTCAGATAACGCTCGTTGACAGGGGCATTGAGGATTTCACCGTCTATATTTTCCAGTAGGAAATAATTTTTTCCTTCCAGAGTCGAGACCCTGAATGGCCCATACCAGAGGTGGTCAAATTTACCATGTTTTGTTGCTTCTTCCTTTCTTGCATCCCACCTTAACACTAAATCACCTGGGAGGAAATCTTTGTCCTTTGCTTTGCGGTTGAATAATGCCTTCATATCATCTTGGTATTTCTGTAGCTTCTTGTCTACTTCGAATCTATGCTATTGAACCTCAATTAGCTGATTTATTCTCCTGGTGAAATGATTGGGTTCTTCATTTTGATCTTGCCATAACTTCATCACTGGGAGCGCTAAGTTTATAGGTAGCACAACATCAGTCCCATATAACATCTGAAAAGGTGAAATGCCGATTGACCTTTTTATGCTTATGCGATTCACCCACAATGCGTATTTTAAGTGCACTTGCCAAGACCTTTTATTTTCATCCAATAATTTCTTGATTATATTTACCAGGCTCTTGTTAGATGACTCGGCCAATCTATTTCCCTGGGGATAATATGCCGTGGAATGGCCAAGAACGATGTTATACTTCTGACAGAAGCTGATCATAGCCATAGATTTAAAGGCTTGGGCATTGTCTGTAACTATATTTTGGGGGATACCAAACCTAGATAAAATGTTGTCTTCTAAGAAATCGATTACCACCGAGTCTGTTGCCCTTTTGGTTGGAATGGCTTCCACCCATTTAGTAAAATAATCTGTTGCAGTTAAGATCCACTTGTGTTGAGCACTGGAATGGGGGTTAATCTCGCCTATGAAGTATAGACCCCATTGCTGAAATGGGGCTTCAGCTTTGACTGGAACTAAAGGCAGTGCCAGGAGCTTTTGTTTACCTGCAAACCGTTGACAAGGGTTGCAGGCTCAGACTTTGGCATTGACGTCTGAGAAAAGTTTTGGCCAGTCGTACCCAACCCTCAGAATTTTATAAGCTGTAGCTCTCCAAGCGTGATGCCCCCCACAGATTCCCTCATGAAATTCGTCTATAACCCACTGAGTTTTCGATTCAACTAAACAGACTAACAGGAAACTGAGTGGATCTTTCCAATATAGCTGACTTTCGAAAATACAATATTTAACTGCATGGAGTTTTAAAGTTCTGGATTTTGATGGTGATAGCTCATTTGGGCATTTTAGAGTTAGTAGGTATGATACTATGTCTCCGTACCAACCTCATGATATGAACTTCTCTTCGATCTTGTTTGGACTTGTTTGATCATTCAGCTCGTTTAGGTTCATGTCTTCGTCGCCTTCCTACAAGCAATTGATACCTAGGGCTCTGAAATTTGATTCAGCTAAGAGTTTGGCCAGGCCTTGCCCTTTTATCAATTTGGTCATTTTCACTTCCAGATCAAATTCTTGGATTTTGGCGAGCCATCGCCCTCTTTTTCCATCGTTGTCTGGTTGTACCAGAACATCTTTCACAGAACTGGTAGGTACGTACGCAAATATCTTTGAGTGTAGTACATACATTCTGAATGCCTTTAATGATTTTACCATGGTGTACGCTTGTTTTTCTATTATATCATACTTCAGTTCTGCGTCTCTAAGGATCTTGCTGAAAAAGGCGATCGGTTGTTCGAAACCTTCTTCGTTCTTTTGTAGGAGCACCGCGACAATAGTGTTTTCGGAGAAAAATGAGAAAATAAGAAAATCTTTTAGATAGTCGGGACTCGCTAATACATATGCCTCGCTTATGAATTTCTTAATATGTGCGAACGATGCTTTGGCCTCGGTCGTCCATTTTACCTCACTGTCCTTTTTCAACATACCTGTGATCAATTTTACAATCTCAGCGAAATTTGGGATAAATCTTCGTAAAAAAATTATTCTTCCTAAGAAAGATTGAATCTCTTTTACATTTCTGGGAATATTTATAGTATCTATCACCTCAATCCTCTTAGGATCAATCCTGATTCCATCCCTAGATACGATATGACCTAAAATCTTACCTTCCTACATGGCGAAATGTGATTTCTTTGGATTTAAACATAGACCAAACCTACGGCATTTTTCGAAAGTCTGTTTAAGATGTATCAAGTGTTCTTCGTCGGTTTTAGAGAAAACCGTTAAATCGTTGAGATAAATGACTACGAACTTATCCCTTTCACCGATGAAAGCGATGTCCATAGCACTCTGGAATGTGGCCCCTGCATTCATCAAACCAAAAGGCATCTTATCATACATGAAAGTACCCCATGGTGTGGTGAAAGAGGTTTTTTCTCTATCTTGTACATTCATGGCGATTTGATTATAACCAGAGAACCCGTCAATCATAGACATTCGGTTGGCTCCAACTACCTTTTCTAACACATGGTCTATTTTGGGTAGAGGATAGTTGTCCTTGAGAGGTGACTTATTAAGATTCCTGAAATCCACACACAGTCTGATTTCCCCGCTCTTTTTCCTGACCGGGACCAGGTTTGCTACCCAGTCTGAATATCTCAGAGGTACTATTATTTTTGCGTGTAAAAGTTCCTTAACTTCTTTTTCGATCATGGATAAGAAAATGGGGTTGATCTGTCTAATCTTTTGCCTAAAAGGTTTGACCCCAGGTTTTATAGGTATCTTGTGATCAATTACAGAAGTGTCGTATGTCTTTAACTCATCATAAGACCAGGCAAAAACATCCTTATACTGTCTGAGTATGTCTTTATATTTACTTTTTACTTCGGGAGGGAGGAACTTGGATATTTTTACAATCCTAGATTCTTCTTTGGTTCCTATATCTCAGTCCTCCACTTCTTCTGGTTGGGGTTGTAAGGTGGATTTCACAGGTATGTCGTTTTGATCAAAAAATCTTTCTAAAGGAATCAATCCTTTCAGAATCTGGTTGTTTTTAAGGACAAGCATACGATGATCCACGATTTTTTCTCGGAAAGCTTCAGGATCCTCCCCTTCTTGCATGATCCATATCGGGTCATTTTTATTTTCTTGGTTTGCATGAGTTTGGAAGAATTCACCCACTGCTTCAATAAATTTCTTAATTTGTTCGTCATCCTCAAAGACCTGCCAGTGTTGGATATTGTCTGGTATAGATGGTCTGTGTCTGATTTCTATGTGATATTTCAATTTGAAAGTTGTGGGAGGAGAGAAAGTTGAAGCTTCTTTAGCCAATGCATCAACATGTAAATTCTTTGCGCGCGGGATGAAGTGGACATTTATGGACGAGAAAATTTTTTCCATGAGATCCCAGGCACAATTCCTGTATGACCTTAATCTGGGATGCTTTGCTTGGTACTGTCGGTTTATTTGTTTGACTATTAACTCTGCATCTCCGTATAACTCTAATTTATTTATATTTAGCTTCTTGGCAGCCTCTAATCCTAAGACCAACACTTCGTATTCACATACGTTATTAGTGTAATCTATATCCCACTGTAGTCTGTAGGAAAAAGGAACCACGAACTTTCCTTCGAGAGCCACTAAAAGCACTCCTGCACCAGCCCCTTCACAAGATGAGGCACCGTCAAAATACATTTTCCAGACACCGATGCTACACAGATCCTCTGTCATATAACTTGAATCTTCCTGCTCTATATCATTTTCCTCCAGAAAACCATCTAAACCATCATCAAAAGATAAGATACAATTTCCTAAATCTTGATCCGCAATATAAATAGGGAAATTGTTCAGGTTTTGAGGGTCGCTTACCGTATAGGCTAATCTCGTTTCTCTGTACAACTGAGTAAACTGACCACCAAACACAGGAATTGTGGCGAATGTCATATCCAATTGAAGAGAACCCCCCAGCTTGACTCCCCATGACCTAGACAACAGTAAGCCATACTTAGGGGGAATATCTGCAATAACCAAATCCATCAGGATACTCTTAACCGGGACTTGTGCCAGGGTAAATACTAAGTCCTTTATCATTCCCATACACTTAACCCTTCTCGAGTCAAAAGAGTAAAGATATCCATAAGGTCTGGTGATCTGGAGACCCAATTTGTCCATAATAATCTTAGGCATAACGTTATGCGAGGCTCTAGAGTCTAACATGCAAATATGTAGCAATTGATCATATACATTTAAAGTGATATAAAAGGGAGCAATAGTATCTTTGGCCCCTTCAAAATGCGGACCAAAAGTGATGTTAGGTTTGTCATCTTCCAGGTTTAAGACGTCAAACTAGCTTTCTAGCTCTAAGACACCCATCACTTTGGTAATCTGCTTCCGATAAACGAGGTTTTTTGCTAATTCTACCAGAGGGATTGGTATCTTAATTTTATTTATCTCATTTTCAAAACTGAAAGTTCTTCTCACCTTGTCTATTTCTTTGGTTTAGACTTCCAAATCCTTCCTTTCCGATTTATTTGTCTGGACCACTTTATTACTCATGGTCTTGGTTGAAGGCGTAATTTTATTAGCCGTTTCGGTTCCTTGTGCTTGGGTCTCAACTTTTTCCACTTCGGACTCTTGTGTGCTTACTACTTTCATTTTACTATTGGGTAATAAGGTCTCTTTTGGAGTAGGCTCATAAGTTTGACCTCTTTGGAGGATTTTCTTGGGTTGAGCAGTTGAGATGGGCTTATTCTTAGATCTTAAGTTGTATTTAGGTTGGACCTCAGCCATTATCATTTCAGTTTCCTGTTGAGAGCCACAAAGGTCAGTATGATCACTTTCTTCACCCTTAACTGATGGTTGTTGAGTGCTTAGAGATTTCTCATAATCTTCTCTAGTTAGATATGGTTGTGTGCAGTCATCACCAAAGTTCATGACATCATTATCCGAATCCCCGAAATCTTGGAGATCGTTCGCTCCTATAAAATTTTTTCTCTTTAAGGGAGCTTGTATTTTTTTATCTTTGTTTTTTATTTGTCTTTGCTGGTTCGGGGGGTTGGGGTTCCTCTTGAAATCCTTTTTGGGGAAAGAAACAACTTTGGCCTGTTTGATCTCCATTCTGGATATTTTATTAGACAGTTCTTTAATTACTCTGGCCATATCTTCTACCCTGTCATCTGTGGATCTATTAGACCCTGACATACCTGCTTGTTCTCTAAAGAGTTTAGTTACTAAGTTTACCATTTCTACTTTAGCTTTAAGCTTACTCGAAGCCATCATATTAAACTCGGTTTCTACCACATCGTCCTGCATTCGGTTTAGGGTGGATCCCCTTCTTTCTCGCAAAAGGAGTGCAAAATCCGGTTCGAAAGCCCCGACGAAAGTTACTTTGGCCGCGGGTTGGGACGGTTTAATCTTGGCTGGGATTTTGTTATACAGTTTGTTGAATCTTTGAATAAATTCCATGACTGTTTCTGAATTCTTTTTTCTTAAAGACCCAAATTCAGTTAAATAATATAGATGGTCTTTTCTCTCGCCCCATTGTCTGAGGAAAGCATCTTCCAAAGCGTCATAAGACAAGATAGATGCTGCAGGTAGGCTCTGAAACCAAGTTCAGACCCGACGTTCGAAGGTTTGGAAAAGAAGTCTCAAATATATGTCCTCATGTTCAATACCTAGGATATCTGTGAATTGATCAAAGAAATTAATGTGTTCGACCGCGGTCAAATCCCCTTCCCCAGTGAATTTTGGCAAATTTTTTATATAGTTTTCAGGAAGGTCGTGTAGAGGAATGGACAATACTAAGGGAGCGTATCTTGCTGCAACTTTTACAAACACTCTGGGAGGGGGTGGGGGGGCTGGCTTGGCCTCCACCTCCTCCTACAGAAGCTCCTCCCCCTCCTCCTCCGATAAACCCTCCACCTACTCCTATAAACCCTCCACCTCCTCCTCCTCCGACCGCCATCGTTATTAGTGGAAATTCGTAAAGGGGGTTTCGAAAAAATAAAAGTGAATCTTTATTTTCTTCGTGAAGAGGAAAATCCGGCGATGAATGATAAGGAATGCGAGGACTTAGTTCCTCAGATTTGCAAGAGATGAAATTTGGAGAACCAACGGGTGTGGAAACCGAATGTGTAACAAACTCTTTAGAATTAGGTGAGGTCGGGAAATTTAACTGAATGAAAGATGGTATGTCAACTGCCGACGAACTTTCAAGAGGGCCCTTTCCTTTGTGTACTAAGGGGACTATTGGATGAATCTCACTCCTAACTTCAGAGCACTTTGATGTTAAATATTTAGTATCAAAGAGAGGACTAAGTGAAGTTGAGGGTTCAAAAAAACTCTTAGTCTTCAATTGTGGGGGTTTATGTTTGTAGACTACATCGGTTGGCTTAAGAGAGCCTCTCACCTTTAGAATCTTCTCGGGATCGTTAACAAGTGTAATCTGCTTACCATCCAGGTTTTGTATGGTGTTCCTTCGACCGGATGCTAGTTTATTATTTGTGGAGTTTCCAAGTGAAAAATTGGAAATCCTTAAAATAGGTGTGTACTCTTTTTTCACTATCAAAGGGTAACACTTTCAACGAAAAACAAATGTCGTTTTCCGAGGGAAAAAGATTTCGTAACTTCGGTCCCCGACAATGGCGCCAAAAATATGTTGTTCCAGAGTCTTTACTTAAGGCTTAGAAGTACAGTGTCTAGGCATCTGAAAGTGGGTAAAGGGTAGAGAAGAGAGAAACGTCAACCTTCAGTGAGGGAAACTAGGGAAGATTTCTACATTGGCGTTGTCTATCTTCCAACTGTTCCTGGACGGTTATATCCTATTCAATGCTGCCCATGAATGTTCGAGTTCAAACCAGGTAGTAGCTGTTCTGAGAATAGTGTCGAAAAGGTTTAAGGCAATGTGTGTTTGATTCGATAATCCGGATTCAATATTGGGCTGTGTTGGTACAGGGACAGTCATGGAGGAACAGTAAAAATAAGAAAACTTCAGAGGGAAATTAAGTGCTGTGGCAATTCGGTTGTATAAAAGAGAGTTTACGGTTTCAGGAATAAAATAGGGGTGCAAATCAAAGGCTCTTTCCCATAACTGAGTTATATCTTAATAAAATGTATGAGGTGGGAGAAAACATTTAGCTGTCTATCAAGTAAGGCTCCTATCAAGGGAGAATATCACGTATAAATAGAGGAAGAAAAATGTAAGGAAATAACCCGATGAAGCATAATATATATATAGAATTCTGAAAGTGTTGACTAGTCTTACACCTGCTGATAGCTGATACAGAGGAAAAAAAATAAACAATTATAGAAAACCAAAATTCATTCGCTATAGTAGAGGTTGTACTAAATTATAGCGAAGCATTCATCAGATAAGAATATGAAATGAAACGAAATATGAGATACAAGGAAACAAACTCATAACACAGTCGTGACGGAATTGAGAATCTTCAGATTTGCTTTGTATTAACTCTCAAAGTGTAAAACCTCTGTTACAATCGACACAAAAAGGTCCAACCCTTTTTATTTCTTTCTATGGTATATTTATATAGTTTTACAATAAGATGGAATCTCAATCATTACAAAAATTTTGGTTATTATAGCGAGGAGAGAAATCGCTCCATTTCTTTTTCTCTATATTCACTTGGTGCCAGAAGTTTGTCCTTGCGCGTGCTCGGTATAGGTGACACATCTTTCAACCAGTCGAGATATCAGCCTTGACGGTTCTGCTTGACAGTTGGCCTCAAAAGAGTAACAATCTCGGGCTAATTGCGACAATCTGTCTTCCATCTGTCTGTCTATGATGTCTGTTGGAGCCACCCTTGTTTTTTAGCCCGTCACAAATTTCATTTTTAATGCTTGAAGTCTAAAGATGGTTTTCATATTTTCCCTCTGAGATATCGAGTTCTTTGAAGCTTTATCACGCGAGCAACGATGATTATTATACTCTCGAAATGAGTCCTACCTTTCGTAAAAAAATTTCCTCTTTTGTTCTACTTTGGGATCTCGTAGGTCAGATACTATAAGTCATGTAGTTCACATGTCCCGAGCCATGAAACAACGAAATCATTTTAATTTTTCACTCAAGACAGTAACGAGGGTAAATTTTTCCCTAACTCATGATTAAACGTCATCGAGGTTTCGCACCTCGGCGTTCGCCAAACCCAAAAATTTATTGTCATAGCCCCGATAGCCAAAAACACGAGGTCCTTATTTGAGTAACCCATTTCAAGGTTAAAGGTAAAATCTAAATCTTGGTAAAAAATTCTCTCGGCATTTCGCCACTCAGCATTGTCCTTTTCGAAAGTTACACCATCTAAACCTCGACTCGTGAAATCACGATACGGTTATAACATAATTAATTAATCACTTAATCCAAGATTATCTTCCCTTTTAAATTAAGTCATGTTATCATGATCTCACGGTTTCACAGCTCGATGTGTAAATCTCCCAGAAACTTTTCTTCGAAGCTCCGAGTCGCAATATGGCGAATACAATAATTATAAATTAATCGAGCCCCAAATCATGATTACCTCTTTTATTAACCAAAATCGATCTTCGCAGTCTCGGGTGTTAGAGATTCAAAGTGTCAAAATAAAATCCCCGATATAACGAGTACCAAATTATTGATTAACGTTGGTAAAACCGGATTAATTAAGCTAAATCAAGATATATCCCGCGTTTTGATGCTTGCACGATTCACGCGGTAGCCTTAATTTTTGCATACACCAACTGACTTTTAAACCGCTAAAATTTATGACATTAATGAGGAAATAGGGTAAATCAATAAATATAAGATCATATTTTTATGGCAAAATTTATTTCTAAATGTGATTTGACAGACTTGTTCTGAAAGGTACCGAGTTTTCAAATATATATAAGAGCTGAGGTTCATTATAACAAATGCATTTCATATTACGCAGAGCACATTATCTCTGAGCAACTGACTTCTGTATGTATACACATTTCTATTGAAGAAGAGCCAAAACGCAATCTCTAGCCATGGCTTAGCAAAAAGCATCAAAGGGAAATGTTGAGGTCTCAGGACAAGGCTCAGACAATGTCGCTAATACTTCACCTCGAAGTATCGATTCGGTCCCGAATTGGTCATTCGTTTCGGATGTTCTATAGGTAGAGTTGGTGGACTATTCCGACGACTCCAGTGACAACGAAAAAGATGATATAACCACAAAGTACAAAATAGTTGTCCAATCTGGAATGCACAGAGTAGCAGCCAGGCCACGATTGCTTCCATATTATGACATGGTCTGATGGGCATTGTACCATGTAGACACACCGACCAGAACCATCATGAACGAGCAGAAAGTTACCATCGGGACTTTCAGGCCGAAACATCTGCAAGCCATGTATAAGCTGCCCGCGACGTCTGACTACACATATGGCGCTGAATTCCTGGACGAGTTCAAGAAGAAGGAATGCATACAGTATGATAGAACCATGTCCAGTTTAATAAAGGATTGGGTTTCGAAAACCACAAAGTTCAGAGCTGATACCCATGGCATATATTCAATCACTTCTTTAGAACCACAGTACAAATATGTGGCCATTATGACATGCAAGTTATACGGGAGAGAGGACACCTCACATTTTTTCCTTCCATGGGTGCCTCTAATGTTTCGGTTTGCCGAAGGCAGTTCCTTCGACTGGGCAAAGATGCTTTCCGATAGCTTGACCAGTCGGGTCACAGAGTTTCGGGCACAGAAAGATGATGGGAAGGTGTCTTTGTTCTTCATGTCTACATACATTATAGACACAATTTGTTGTATGACACCATTTCCCTTAATGAGATGGAGTTGGACTCCGACAGAAGACAAACCCATGCATGTATATCATGCAAAATTATGGGTAAACAAAGCGGGAATTTTTGTGTATGAAATCTTTAACTGGGTGATGGTGCCCCTGCATGTCACCATTTTTGGTCACCCGTCACCCCGGATCACGGAAAACATAGTAATGAATCTGATCAACATAGCAGACTGGTATGTGGAAGCAAAATTTTCGTACCTCATAGTTTTTGAGGCTTCTGTTCCCTCGCATGCACTACCATTGTTCATTCCCGACAAGCTGGCTTGTCGCGAGGTTGCCCGGCAGACAATAATCGGTGGTATAAGCAAAGAGCTTAAGGGATATTCAAAGAATGTATGGCCACCTTTTCCTGTTCATTTGAACTCTTATTCTTTATTAGATTTCAGGTATGCCAAAGCTGAGGAAGCAGCCCTGGAAAACCTAAATTTGGTCTCCATTGAATACAAGAAACACGACCCGTAGAGGGTCGTGAGAAATCATTTGGCCAGTTGTGGGCTTAAAATATTTGAGCATGAGAATTCACTCTCGGATGACATTTTCTGAGGCGCAAGGTCCTATGCCGAGATTCTGGCTCAGATACAAACTTTAGCACCCGAGGAAAGAGCCGATGTTCTGAAGTTCCAGGAACATCGACGAAGCTGTCTTCCTGTAGTGTTGTGAGGTGAGGGTCTGGGCACTTTTGAGGTAAAACAGAAGGATGCCGAAGGCTCTAAGGATGTGACTCCCAATCAAGGAAAATGCCAGGATGAGGGGGAGGAAACTAAGAGTCCAGAAGCAGAGATAAAGACTCCTGACCCGCCAAAGAAGCAGAGTCCGGTCGCTACTTCCGGAGAATCTGCGAAGTAGATCGAAGAACCTATCACATCAGTTACCCCCTTGCAGTTGACACAAGGAAATATCGATGCAGGATGGATATTCAATGAATATTTGAGGCCCATAAGGGTGGAAGAACTCCCTCCAAATGAGTTTTTCTTCGATAAGAAGAGAAAGGTAGTAGTAAAAAGGGAATTCTACTAGGAAGGAGAGTCAACTGCCAAGAAGTATAAAGTTATAACTGATGGAAAGGACAAAAATAATGAGAAATTTTCTACTGAAATAGAAGGGACACTAGGAGCATATGCCTCGACGAATCAATTCTCAGTTGGGCTCTTAAAAAACCAACTTAAAAGAAAAAATTGCCTCATTAGGACCCTTGAAGCCAGATTGGCCACAAAAACAAAAAATGCTAAAGACCAGGTGAGTGTGGCAATAGAGCAGGCCAGGTTGTCCGATAAAAACGAGATAGAGCTGCTCAAAACAAAGCTCGAGCAATCATAGTTGGTGGTCCAGGATGGTCAGATGCAAATGAGCCAGCAAAGGGATTTGATTGAATAGCTACAGGCTAGGGTGGAGATCTTCGAGAACATAATGATAAACATCGGGATGTTCAAATCCCAGGAAATCGAGATTCAGAGCAGAGTCTCTGCGGCACAGTGAAATTTGCTCGCCAAGGTAGAAGCGATCCGAGACAACTGTTTGCTAGTCAACCAAGTTTCGTAGAACTTATCTGCTAGAGAAAGAGAAGCCGGAGCATCTTGGGTTGCCTTCCAAGAGGCTGTGATAGCCATTAACAATAGGGTTTTGGAAAGTACTCCGAGGTTCACCATTTCAGAGAAAACCAGAAGAAACATTCTATTAAAAAAATGGGAGCATAACATCGCCGAAGGAAAGTAACAAGCCAAAAAGATAACCAATTCCTTAGAAGAGGCCTTTAGTTCTATAGACGACGATCTGCTAGGCATTGACAGTGGAGGTAATGCTGAGACGTTGATGCAAATGAATGTGGCAAAAATCTCGCTTGATTTGAAGGAAAAAGAGGAGAGAGATTCAGTCGATATTTTCTAGGTGACTATGGTGGACATAGTCCAAATAGACAAATGCATGATTAAACCCAGCACGCAATTACGCGCCATCGACATCATGGATGGACATATGGAAGACAGGCTACCACATTTAGCTCGAGAATGTTACTTCTTTGAAGCAAGCTGTTAGGCGGAACCATCGCGACTGATATCTCAGCTGGTTGAAAGATGTGTCGCCTGCACCGAGCATGCGCGAGGACAAACGTTTGGAACCAAGTGAAGACAGAGAAGAAGAAATGGAGCGATTTCTCTCCTCCCTGTCATAACCGAGATATTGTGACTATTGAGATTCTATCTTATTTGTAAGATTGTATAAATACACCACAGAAAGAAAAGAAAGGGGATGGACCTTTTTGTGTCGATTGTAACAAAGTTTTTTTATATTTTGAGAGTTAATACAAAGCAAATCTGAAGATTCTCAATGTCGTCAAGACTGTGTTATGAGTTTGTTTTCATGTATCTATTACTTCATTTCATTTCATATTCCTAACTGATGAATGCTTCGTTATAACTTAGTATGACCACTACTATAGCGAATGAATTTTGGTTTTCTGTAATTGTTTACTATTTTTCCTCTGTACCAACTATTAGTGGGTGTAAGACCAGTCTACACTTTAAGAATTCTACACATATTCTTTGCATACATAAGGTTATTTCTTTACAGTTTTCCTCTTCTGTTTATACGTGAGATTCTCCCTTGATAGGAGTCTTACATCATTGACAACAAAATGTTTTTCTCCTACCTCATACATTTTATTAAGATATAACTCAGTTAGGGGAAAGAGCCTTTGATTTTCACTCTGTTTCTTTGCTGAAATTATAAATTCTCTTTTATATGACCAAATTGAGACAACACTTAATTTCCCCCTGAAGTTTTTGTTATTTTACTGTTCCTCCATGACTGTCCCTGTACCAACACAGCCTAATATCGAACCCGGATTATCGAATCAAACACACATCGCCTTAAACCTTTTCGACATTGTTCTTAAAACAACCACTACTTGGGTCGAACTCGAACATTCATGGGCAGCCATTGAACATGATATAACTATCCAACATAGAAATCTTCCTTAGTTTTCTTTGCCGAAGGTTGACGTTTCTCCCTTCTCCACCTTTTACCCACTTTTAGATGCCTAGACACTGTACTTCTAAGCCTCAAGTACAGACTCTGGAACAACATCTTTCTGGTGCCATTGACGGGGACCGAAGTTACGAAATGTTTTTCCCTGGGAAAACGACATTTGTTTTTTGTTGAAAGTGTTACACTTTGATAGTGAACAAAGAGTACACACCTTTTAAGGCTTTCTAATCTTTCACTTGGTGACTCCACAAATAATAAACTGGCATCTGGTCGAAGGAATACCAGACAAAACCTTGATGGTAAGCAATTTACGCCCATTACCGATCTCGAAAGGATTCTAAAGGCGAGAGGCTCTCTTAAGCCAACCGCTGCAGTTTACAAACTTAAAACCCCACCACTGAAGACTAAGAGTTCTTCCAAACCCTCAACTTCACTCAGTCCTCTCTTTGATACTAAAGTTTTAACACCAAACTGCTCTGAAGTTAGGAGTGAGATTCATCTGACAATCCCCTTAGTACACAAAGGAAAGGGCCCTCTTGAAAGTTCGTCGGCTTTTGACATACCATATTTCCTTCAGTTGAATTTACTGACTTCACCAAATTCTGAAGAGTGTGTTACACACTCGGTTTCCACACCCATCGGTTCTCCTGATCTCATCTCTTGCAAATATGAGGAACCAATTCCTCGCGTTACTTATTTTTCCTCTTCGGATTTTCCTCTTCGTGAAGAAAAAAAAGAGTCACTTTTAATTTTCCAAAACCCCCTTTATAAATTTCCACAAATAACGATGGAAGCTGCCAGAGGAGGAGGTGGAGGGTTTGTAGGGGGAGGTGGAGGGTTTATTGGAGGAGGAGGGGGAGGAGCCCCTCTAGGAGGAGCTGTAGGCTAAGGGCCTGCACCCCCTCCCAGAGTTTTTGTGAAAGTTGCAGCCAGATATGCTCCCTTAGTATTGCCCGTCCCTCTACACGACCTTCCCGAAAATTACATAAAAAATTTACCGAATTTCACCGGGGAGGGGGATCTGACCGCGGCCGAACATATTAATTTCTTCAATCAATTCGCTGATATCCTGGGTATCAAACATGAGGACGTATATTCGAGACTTCTAGTCCAAACCTTCGAAGGCCAGGTCCAAACTTGGTTTCAGAGCCTACCTGCATCATCTATCTTGTCTTATGACGCTTTGGAAGATGCTTTCCTCAGACACTGGGGCAAGAGAAAAGACCATCTATATTATTAACCGAATTTGGGTCTTTGAGAAAAAAGAATTCAGAAACAGTTATGGAATTTATTCAAAGATTCAATAGACTGTATAATAAGATCCCAGCCGAGGTTAAACCGTCCCAACCCACGGCCAAAGTGACTTTTGCCGGAGCTTTCGAACCGGATTTTGCACTCCTTTTGTGAGAAAGAAGGGGAGCCACCCTAAACCGAATGCAGGGCGATGCAGTAGAAATAGAGTCTAATATGATGGCTTCGGGTAAGCTTAAAGATAAATTAGAGACAGGAAACCGAGAGACCAAACGCTTTAGAGAACAAGTAGGTCTGTCAGGGTCTAATAGATCCGTAGATGATAGGGTAGACGATATGGCCAGAGTAATTAAAGAACTACCAAATAAACTATCCAGAATGGAGCTCGAATTGGCCAAATCTAACTCTTTCCCCAAAAAGGATTTCAAGAGGAATGCCAACCCCCTGAACCAACAAAGACAAATAAAAAATGAAGATAAAAAAATACAAGCTCCCTTAAAGAATGAAAATTTTATAGGAGCGAACGATTTTCAAGACTTCGGATAATGATGTCACGAACTTCGGTGATGACTGCACTCAACTATATCTGACTCGAGAAGACTATGAAAAATCTCTAAATCGGCCACGACCGTCAAATAAGGGTGAAGAAGGTGAGCACACTGATCTCTGTGAATCTCAACTAAAAACTGAGATGATAATGGCTGAGTTTCAACCAAAGTACAACTTAAGATCTAAGAGTAAGCCCACCTAAACTACTCAACCCAAGAAAATCCTCCAAAGAGGTCAAGTTTATGAGCCTCCTTCAGAAGAGACCTTATTACCCAACAACAAAACTAAAGTAGTAAGCACACAAGATTCCGAAGTGGAAAAAGTTGAAACCCAAGCACAAGGAATCGAAACAACAAATAAAATTACGTCTTCAACCAAGACCATGAGTGATAAAGCGGTCCAAATGAATAAGTCGGAAAGGAAGGATTCAGAAGTCTCAGCTAAAGAAACAGACAAGGTGAGTGGAGCTTTCAATTTTGAAAATGAAATAAATAAAATTAAGATACCAATTCCTTTGGTAGAATTAGCAAAAAACCCCGTTTATCGGAAACAAATTACCAAAGCGATGGGTGTCTCTGAGCTAGAAAGCCAGTCTGATGTTTTAAACCTCGAAGATGAAAAACCTAACATCACCTTTGATCCCCATTTTGAAGGGGCCAAAGACACCATTGCTCCCTTTTATATCACTCTGAATGTGTATGATCAATTGCTACATAATTGCATGTTAGACTCCGAAGCCTCCCATAATGTTATGACTAAGATTATTATGGACAAGTTGGGTCTCCAGATCACCAGACCTTATGGATATTTGTACTCTTTTGACTCAAGAAGGGTTAAGTGTATGGGGATGATAAAAGATCTGGTAGTTACCCTGGCGTAGGTCCCGGTTAAGAGTATCCTGATGGATGTGGTTATAGCAGATATTCCCCCTAAGTATGGATTGCTGTTATCGAGGACATGGGGAGCCAAGTTGGGGGGTTCTCTTCAATTGGACATGATGTTTTCCACAATTCCTGTCTTTGGAGGTCATTTCACTCGGTTGTACAGAGAAACAATATTAGCATATACAGTGAGTGACCCTCAAAACCCAAACAATTTCCCTATTTACATTGTGGACCAAGATCTTGGAAATTGTATCTTGTCTTTTGATGATGGTTTAGATGGTTGTCCAGAGGAAAACGATATAGAGCGAGAGGAGTCAAGTCACATGATAGAGGATCTGTGTAACACCAGTGTCTGGAAAATGTATTTTGATGGTGCTTCATCTTTTGAAGGGGCGGGTGCAGGAGTGCTTTTAGTGGCTCCCGGAGGTAAGTTCGTTGTTCCTTTTTCCTACCGACTGTAGTGGGATATAGATTACACTAACAACGTATGTGAATATGAAGCGTTGGTCTTAGGATTAGAGGCTGCCAAGAAGCTAAATATAAATAACTTAGAGGTTTATGGTGATGCAGAGTTAATAGTTAAACAAATAAACCGACAGTACCTAGCCAAGCATCCCTGATTAAGAACATACAGAAATTGTGCTTGGGATCTCATGGAAAACTTTTTCTCATCCGTAAATGTCCACTTTATCCCTCGTGCAGAGAATTTACATGCTGATGCATTGGCAAAAGCAACTTCAACCTTCTCTCCTCCCACGACTTTCAAATTGAAGTATCACATTGAAATCAGATACAAACCCTCTATACCCGACAATATCCGACACTGGCAGGTCTTTGAGGATGACGAACAAATTAAGAAATTTCTTGCAGCAGTGGGTGAATTCTCAGAAACTCATGCATACCAAGAAAATCAAAATGACCCGATATGGATCATGCAAGAAGGGGAAGATCTTGAAGCCTTCCGATAAAAAATTGTAGATCATCGTATGCTGGTCCTTAAAAACAACCAGATTCTGAAAGGATTGATTCCTTTAGAGAGACTTTTTTATCAGAACAACGTACCTGTAAAATCCACTCTACAGCCCCAACCAGAAGAAGTGGAGGATTGTGATATAGGAACTGAAAAAGAATCCAGGGTGGTAAAAATATCCAAGTTCCTCCCTCCCGAAGTGAAAGTTAAGTATAAAGACCTACTCAAACAGTATAAAGATGTTTTCGCCTGGTCTTATGATGAGTTAAGAACGTATGACACTTCCATAATTGATCACAAGATACCTTTGAAGCCTGGGGTCAAACCGTTTAGGCAAAAGCTTAGGCAGATTAACCCCATTTTGTTACCTGTGATCGAAAAAGAAGTTAAGAAACTGTTAGACGCGAAAATAATTGTAACTCTGAGATAATCAGACTAGGTAGCAAACCTGGTCCCGGTCAGGAAAAAGAGCGGGGAAATTAGACTGTGTGAGGATTTTCAAAACTTAAATAAGTCATCTCTCAAGGACAATTATCCGCTGCCCAAAATGGACCATGTGCTAGAAAAAGTTGTTGGAGCAAACCGAATGTCTATGATAGATGGGTTCTCTGGTTATAATCAGATCGCCATGAATGAACAAGACAGGGAAAAAACTGCTTTCACCACACCATGGGGTACGTTCATGTATGACAAAATTCATTTTGGTTTGATGAATATAGGGGCCACATTCCAGTGCACTATGGACATCGCTTTCATAGGAGAAAGGGACAAGTTTGTAGTCATTTACCTCGACGATTTGATGGTTTTCTCTAAAACCGATGAAGAACACTTGATCCATCTTAAACAAACTTTCGAAAAATGCTGCAGGTTTGGTCTATCTTTAAACCCAAAGAAATCACATTTCACCATGCGGGAAGGTAAGCTTTTGGGCCATATCGTATCTAGGGATGGAATTAGGATTGATCCTAAGAGGATTGAAGCAATAGATACTATAAATATTCCCAGAAATGTAAAAGAGATTCAATCTTTCTTAGCAAGAATAAATTTTTTACGAAGGTTTATCCCGAATTTCGCGGAGATCGTAAAATTGATCACAGGTATGTTGAAAAAGGACAGCGGAGTAAACTGGACAACCGAGGCCAGAGCATCATTCACGCATATTAAGAAAGTCATAAGCGAGACACCTGTGTTAGCAAGCCCAGACTATCTGAAAGATTTTCTTATTTTCTCATTTACCTCTGAACACACTATCGCCACGATGCTCCTACAAAAGAATGAAGAAGGATTCAAACAACCGATCGCGTTTTTTAGCAAAAGCCTTAGAGACGTAGAACTAAAGTATGACATAATAGAAAAATAGGCGTACGCAATGGTAAAAGCATAAAATGCATTCAGAACTTATGTACTACACTCAAAGATAATTGCGTACGTGCCTACCAGTTCTGTGAAAGATATATTGGTACAGCCAGACAACGATGGAAAAAGAGGGTGATGGCTCGCCAAAATCCAAGAATTTGATTTGGAAGTCAAACTGACCAAATTGATAAAAGGGAAAGGCCTGGCCAAACTCTTAGCTGAGTTAAATTTCAGAGCCCTAGATATCAATTGCCTGCAGGAAGGTGATGAAGACATGGACCTAAACGAGATGAATGAGGAAACAGGTCCAAACAAGATCGAAGAGAAGTTCTTATCATCGGGATGGTACAGAGACATAGTGTCATACCAGCTAACTCTAAAATGCCCAAATGAACTATCACCATCTAAATCCAGAACTTTAAAACTCCATGTAGTTAAATATTGTATCGTCGAAAGTCAGCTTTATTGGAAAGATCCGCTCGGTTTCCTGTTAGTCTGTTTAGTCAAATCAGAAACTCAGCGGGTTATGGACGAATTTCATGAGGGAGTCTGTGGGGGGCATCACGCATGGAGAGCTACAGATTACAAGATCTCGAGGGCTGGATACTATTGGCCAAAACTTTTTTCGAACGTCAATGCCAAAGTGCGTGCCTGCAACCCTTGTCAACTATTCACAGGTAAACGGAAGCTCCCGACATTGCCTCTAGTTGCAGTCCAAGCTGAAGCCCCATTTCAGCAATGGGGTCTAGAATTCATAGGCAAGATTAATCCCCATTCCATTGCTCAACACAAGTGGATCTTAACAGCTACAGATTATTTTACTAAGTGGGTGGAAGCCATTCCAAACAAAAGGGCAATAGACTTGGTGGTAATCGATTTCTTAGAAGACAATATTTTGTCAAGATTCGGTTGTCCCCGAAAGATAGTTACTGACAATGCCTAGGCCTTTAAATCTATGGCTATGATAAGCTTCTGTCAAAAGTATAACATAGTTCTTGGCCATTCCACAGCATATTACCCCCAGGGGAATGGATTGGCCAAGTCTTCTAACAAGAGCCTGGTAAATATAATTAAGAAAGTATTGGATGAAAATAAAAGGTCTTGGCACGTACACTTAAAATACGCATTGTGTGCAAACCACATAAGTACTAAAAGGTCTATCAACATTTCACCTTTTCAAATGGTCTATGGGACAGAAGCTTTTCTACTTATAAACCTAGCGCTACTAGTGATGAAGTTATGGCAAGATCAAAATGAAGAACCCAATCATGTAACTAGG